>LPNX011115529.1:422491-538779 GCA_001517045.1 Pseudotsuga menziesii | reverse complement strand
GAAGTTGGAGTGCAATTAATGACTTAATCTCAACTGAAAGAGATCAAACACATGTCATAGCAACCAACCATCAAGTGCCAGTACTGCATGACTCCAATAGACCCTGATGAGGTTAACTGAAGCTGAACTGACCATCAGAAGTTGGTGAAGGCGCCTTGTTAGCTCCAGTTCATTAAATAATAATAAAATAATCATTAAATAATATATTTAATGAATGGAGGTGCCTTAACTGACTGTAACTGATTGGTTGAACTGAAAGTAACCACCAGTTAGCATGCAGGTGCATTAATGTCACACAGATCACCCCTGGAGTGCTCCAGTTAGCCTCCTTGACTGTAGGGAAGGCTAAGTTAGCCTCCTTGACTGTAGGTAGGCGTGAGGATGACTGGGATGGTGGTAATTAATGCTCCAATGATGTCAATTAAACTTAGGATAGTGGTTTAACTAGGCCAATTTGACCGAAAGAGTGAATATGATGGTAAATGTCTCCAACACAACCCACAATCACATCAAAGCATCTCTGCACTTGCATCTGACCATGTGAAGCTCAGCCTTCCACCATGTCAAAAAGGCCAATGGACACATCAATTCCCTTTGGAGGGAACCTCGATCTGGAGAGAAACAAGCTTCTCCCTGAAGTACTCAAACTTTACTATGGCTAATGGTTTTGTCAGTACATCAACTATATTCTCATCCGTTGCAACATACCGGAGCTTCACTGCTCATCTCTGCACCATATCCCTGATATAGTGATACTTGATCTCGATATGCTTTGACTTGCCATGGAACACTGGGTTCTCTGACATTTTCGCACAGCTCTGGTTGTAACAATATATACAAGTAGCATCCATCTGGAGATCAAATAAATCAGACAGTATCTTTCTCATCCATACTGCCTCACAACTAGCCAAACAAGCTACAACATACTCTGCTTCGGTTGTACTTCATTCCACAGAGGATTCCTTCCTGCTAAACTAGGAGATCACACTTGATCCCATACTGAATCACCACCCTGAAGTGCTCTTTATATTAATGGCATTGCTTACCCAATCCGAATCACATAACCTTCCAAGTTAATCTTCTGATTCACCTCGTACTTGAGGCCATAATCAATTGTACCCTTTAGGTACCTCAAAATATTCTTAGTAGAAATCAAGTGAACATGTCTCGGATCCATTAGGAACTGTCTCAATGCATTCACAGCAAATAAAATATCCGGTCTCATATTTGTCAGGTACATCAAGCACCCAATCATCTGATGATACATCGTAGCATCAACTACTTCTCATGAAGCATCACTCAATAGCTTCAAGCTCGACGCCATAGGTGTGGTCATGACCTTGCATTCCATTATCACGGACCTATTCAAGATCTCTACTGCATACTTCCCTCGTCCTAGGGAAATTCCATCTGTATTCTGCCACACCTCCATTCCTAGAAAATAGTGCATCATACCCAATTCCTTCATTTCAAACTCGACAGCAAGCTTCCTCTTTGTATCAGCAATCAACCCATCCTCACCTATCACAAATAGATCATCTACATATAGTAGGACTATCACTGGGTTCCTTTCTTCAACCTTGTAGTAAAGGTTGGAATTCACTTTACTCTTGGTAAAGCCCAAACTAGATATGAAGCTGTAAATTCTATTGTACCATATCCTGGGTATATGTTTCAAAACATATAGGGATTTCTTTAACTTACACACATAAGTCTCTTTGTCATGTGTCTCGAAACCGAGGGGTTGCCCCACATATACTTCCTCTTCTACTACACCATTCAAGAAAGTTGTCTTGACATCCATCTGGTGTACTTTCCAGTTCATTACTGCAGCTAAAGCAAGTACTGATCTAATGGAAGTATATCTAGATACTGGAGCAAAAGTCTCTTCATAATCTATTCCTTATTTTTGGGAGAAACCACCAGCCACAAATATTTCTTTATATTTCTCTATGCTACCATCTACAACATGCTTGATCTTATAGATCTATTTGGAAGTCACAACAAAGTTCCCCTTTGGTCTTGGGACGACATCCCAAACATCATTATTCATAATCGATTGATACTCTTCGATCATAGCAACCTTCCATTATTTATTTTATGTTGCTTCTTCATAGTTGGAAGGTTCTTTATCACTGAAGTCACATAATAGGGCTACATAACCGAAGCAGGACCTGGTTCTTTTCCTTTCTCTGTGTATCTCTTCTGGAGCCCCATATCTTTCTGCACCTTGGATGACTTCTTGTACCCAAGAAGGTGTCCTATTGTGAGGATTCTTCTCGTGAGGTGGATCTACAGGTTCTTGAGGTTCTTTAGTAGGTCTCTTTTTGGATTTGTTGTAAGCTGAGTCTTCATCAAATGTTACATCCCCACTGATGTTGATATTCTTAAATCCTGGGAAGTATATTCCGCAAGGCTTCAATATTTTAGAGTATCCCACAAATATACCCTTCCTTCCTAAAGGATCTAACTTTGTCCTCTTTTCTTTTGAAATATGTATGTACATTGGACAGCCAAATATTATGAGATGACTGAATTATGGATTCTTTCCGAAAAAACACTTCTTTAGGTGTCTTGTTCTTGAGCACTCTATGTGGAGTACGGTTCTGTACATACATAGTTGTTCTAGCAGCTTCTGCCCATAGATGCATGGGAATATATTGATCATGAAGAATTTCTCTTGCATCTTCCATGATCATTCTATTCTTCCCTTCTGCAACCCCATTCTATTGTGGATTATATGGAGTGGTCAACTCCCTCTTAATCCCTAAATCTTTGCATAATTCCTTGAATTCATTTGATGTGAATTCTCTGCCATTGTCTAATAGAAAATCGTGATCTTCTTTTATGTGTAGTTTTCGATCAAGGCCTTGAATTCCTTGAACTTGCTGAATACTTCATCTTTGTTCTTCATGAATTATATCCATGTCTTCCTAGAAAAATCATCAATTAAAGAAACATAGTATATAGACCCGCTTAATGAACTGGATGATATCGGACTGCATACATCAGAGTCAATGATTTCCAATATTCCTTTAGCCTTGCTTTCACTAGTTGGAAATGTCTTCTTTATGTTCTTTCCTTTCGCACATCCCTTGCATAATCCTTCATGTTTTGCTTGTATTTCTCAAATACCTTCAACAACTTTTCTTGCAAGTGGTAGTGCTCTGTAGTGCACATGTGCAAGTGTTCTATGCCAAAGTTCATTTGGTTCTAGTGAGTCATGAACCAAATCTTGTTCTTGTTGGCGCTTTAATCTGTATAGTCCTCCCTCTTGTTCTCCAATTACTAATGCATCGTCAATATTCTTTCCTTCTGTACACATAATGACTTGGCCATCTATAAATGAAACTCTTATGCCTTTTGCATCTAATGCAGAGATGGAGAGAAGGTTCTTCTTTAGTCTTGGTACAAATAGGGCATCCTTCATTTTCATAGACTTTGTAGAGTCTAATTTGTAGGAGGATTCTCCACTACCTTTTATTGGATACTGGTAGTCATCCTCAAGTTTCACCTTGTGGGGTGATTCATGTTTTGATAGTTTCACAAATGATTCTTTGATCCTGTCATGTGTTTGGAATCCCCATTGTTTATAATCCAATCATTGCTTCCATAAGTGATGTTTCCTATGAGAGCGGAAATCAAAGCATATTCTTCATCACTTGAAGAATCATCACTTTCTTGATTGATTCTCTTCTTGGAAGGCTCATCATATTCTGCAGCATGAGCATAATGTCTTTTCTTGTTTCCCTTCGTTTTGTGAGATCTATATTTGTTTCTAGGACAATCTATTTCAAGGTGTCATTTTTCATCACATGTATAGCAAATGAAATTAGACAAATATTTTTTATACTTTCTAGTGTTTCTCTTTTGGTGAGAGCGCCTACCTATGTGATGGTCTATTTTTCTTTTCTTGGATTGTACTGTGAGAGCTTGATCTTCACTTCCCATATTTTCTTATCATGCTAATATTAAAGCTTCTTCTTGTAAGCATTCCTCCAATAGTCTTCTAAACTTGAATATCTTCTTTCTGGCATAGACCCCTTGAATTAAAGAGTCCCAAGCCCTAGGGAGACCATTCAAGGTTGTCATCACAATTTCTGCATTCTCAACTTCTTCATCTACTGCTTCCAATTGTTCCTTGATCTGAGACACCCTTCTAAAGTAAGACTGGATGGTCTCTGCATTCTGGATATTTACATTCTTCAATTGGTTTCTCAAATTCATCTTTCCTTTTATGTTCTTCCCTTCAAATCGCTTGGTCTGGGCATCAAACATCTCTTTAGGTGTCTTTAGAGAGGACACCTATGGTATGAGGTGATCCTTATTTGAATCAACAATAATCCTCTTAGCCATGACCCATTTATTCTTGTGTAAGGCCTTAGCCTCATCTCCCTCTAGAAATGGAACCTCTTCATTGATGTAAGAGTCAAACTCATTTTCTACGAGGACAAGGGAGATCCTAGACTTCCAAGCTCGGAAGTTATCAGCTCCCTCAATATTTTCATCAAGCTTGGTATGATGAGACATATTAATAGAGAACCTCAAATGGAAATGCAAAAGATTTAGATCTTACCAAGTTAAGATGTTAGAATTGGATCTGGAGCTAAATTTCTGCAGAGTTGGTTTTATGGTTCACGAGAAGATTAGGGTTTGAATTTCCTGTAGTTCTACCCAACCAAAAACTTTGATCTTGATCTTTAAACTTTGATTTTTGGGAGGAGATCAATCCACGACTGGGCTCACTCAAATATTCCCAATAGAGGAAATTTCAATTTAAAATGGGCCTTCCAAAAATAATACAAATTCCATGTCATCATCTATTAGCCAATAAAAATGCTTTAAAATTAAAAAAGGGAGCACCTCTTAAACAATTTTTTAATATAAATTTGGGGATAGGTATCCTAAAAAAAACTACTTTTTTTGTTCGTATTTTCGACATATCTCCCTATGTTTTTACTCAAATTTTGATCAGAAGAGTTTGTTGGATGTGGAATTAAATTCCACATCCAATGACTACCCACTCTGCATGATTTTAATAGCCCCCCTACCCCAAAAATAAGAAATACCTGAAAAATGTGATGATGATGTCATCATCACATTTTTTCAGGTATTTCTTGCTTTTGGGGTAGTGGGTCTCATTAAAAGTATGTCAAGTGGGTATTCGTTGGATGCAGAATTTAATTCTACATCCAATGAGCTCTCCTCATTGAAATTTGAGTAAAAACACAGGGAGATATATCGAAAATACGAACAAAAAAGTAGTTTTTTTTTCTTCCTCCAAAATTAATAAATATTATTTTATTATTTTAACTATTATTTTATTAGTTTTCCTTAGGAGGCCCATTTTGATTTGAAATTTCCTCTAATGAATTCTATGGAAAGCCCTAATTTCCGGCAGTAGTGTCGGGTCAAAAACTGAAAATGATCAAAATTAGATTCTGCTTCGACAGAAGGATGCGCCCTGGAGAGGAGAGTCAGACCAACCTCCTTTTGCTGAAAATCTATGGAGAGAGATCCAAAAAGTAGGGATCCCAAGCTTTAGTAGCTGTACGGTGTCTTCTTCTCAAGTTAGCTCTGATACCATGTTAGATTTTTAACATTTAAGCGATATGATCTTAGGATCTTATCTGAGAGAATAACAAGCGTCGAAATGAATCACAAGAGACAATGGAAACAAAAATTTTCCTTGGGGAAACCATAAAGGAGAAAACCCCACTAATTCCTCAGAGATAGAATCATCACCAAAAGTAAAACCCAAAGGCACTAAGATGATCTCCCAACAACACAAGTCTCTCTCTCTCTCATGTCCCAACTTCTTCTCCCTCTCTCAGTTATGCACTACAACTGAATGTGAGTGAATGAGTATGAATGTGTGTTAAATAGAGAGGCTCTCTCTATTTATACTAATTCCTGACTTGAAAATAACTCACTAGGTCCAAATTCTCTAGGAGAGTCTAATAACTCTACGACCCCACAAATGCAGGGACTTTAACCATTGATCAATCAGGAGGGTTATAATCTATGACTTTACATGACTTGTTTACATTATTGAGTCTCTTGATTGGAACATCGGGGCATGACATGATTCAATTACATTATAGATACTTCCCAAAATAAACATTGGGGTACAATACATAAGATATACAAGTGAATACATTCTGAACTTACAAGTACATCAACATTCAATCTGTGTTTACTCTTATGGCATTTGATTTTGATTTATAATGTAGACTGTGTAAAAATTTTATGATTTATTACAACATTAAACACTTCTAACGAATCCTTCAGGATTCATTTCTAGCCATGTTTTTTAAATGTATGTTGGTAAATGGAATTCATGAGCTGATCAGGATTCGATCTTGGCTATGATGGTTGTAAACGATGAGTATGTGAAATAACATGTTTGGGCATTGATGCCCACAAGGTTCAACCTCGTGACCTCTTTTCATTTAGATGGTATATTTTGATGCGTTCTATGGTTATATTTATGTTTCACTTAATTATATGGAAAACTCTCTTATGATAAACGATTTGGATAAATGTGCTTGATGTATTAAGTGTATAGTTTGGTTATTATGAATGTGGAAATGGTACTCACATACCTTAGAGGTCTTTGATAGCTTTACTGTATATTTGATTTATTGTTTACATATAATAGTGATGATTATTTGTTTATTGTATTGTTTATTTATAATGTGCCTACAGACCATTAGAGGTCTCGCAGGTTTTTAGATTGCCATTTATTTTGTTTGTAAAGTGGAAATGTATTATTTATAAATCTGTTTACAATAATTCACTTAGAGATTATATTAATCATATGGATAGTAGTTGGGTATTGTAACACCCTGGTTTTGACCCCATTGCATTAGATGTATTTGATGTATATATTGTAAATGATCATGGTGCGGAGCTAAAGGCCAAGGCCCCACCATTGATTGGTTATGCTATGTTTCGGGTTGAAATTGTCACCGATGGTATATCGGGGCATGCGGCATACCTATTGAGTTTTGTTATCATGTAAATATACATATTTAATTAAATAACCCAACCAACTGTGTTTGCAGCAACTAAATTGAGAAGGGGCATGGTTTTCACAAGGATAAGGGTGGGGGGAATGTCAAACCTTGGCCAATGGGGGAAAAAGCCATGTGTCACCTTCCCTTGTTTCATCCAACCACCACCATTAAAAACTGCTGCTGTTAGTTGGGGAAGTTATCACTGGGAGTGGAGTGTGGCAGGACTGTCATTCCTTTCCCACATGCACACTCCACCAGCATGGTTGACCTCGCGATGGTAAACAAAAAAAAAAACCACCACCATCACTCCAGCGACCTCTACACTCTCTCCATGATGGTGCTGAAACACTCATGCACTTCCAACTACTGTGCATCCTATCCATTTCCTGTTCATTTTTCTCATGCACAGGCTTCTTACCGGTTGGGTCTCATGCAGTCGGAGGGAGGATCCATCTCCACTATAGTTCGCATTTTCACACAGAGGAATTGAGTGTGTTTCAATCTGTATTTGGGGTTTGGTGTGAATCTTCTCTCACGCATTGGGTTCTACATTGTTGTTACTCACGCAACAAGATGGTAGCCATTTGGTCATTATCATCCATGATTTTCGTACGGAGATCGATTTTTACACTGAGGGACTATGTGTAAGTTTTCCCCTATCGATTTGTGGCCTGTGCATACATTTTTCCCTCTAAATTTTGGGGTCTGGTGCAAGTTTCCCTCACGCACAAGTTGAGAGTCTGTATCTTCTTCTCCAGTGCGGGCTGTGTAAGTCTTTTATGCTTGATCTTTTGTCCAGGATAGACTGTTGTTTTCCCCATGTTGTGAATTGTGTGTACTGATACATTTGGGGCCTCTTGAAATTCACTTGGGAGTCATTTTCCCTGTTAAGTTGTAACAGCTGATTGATTGCATGTGTGCAATGGTTGGTCTTCGAACTATGTTGGGAGAAAGGATGGGGGCATGGTTTTCTTGATAAACCTAGTGTCTAGAAACCACATGGACAGAGCTAGAGGGTTGGCTTTCTTCTCCACAACCCCTGAATAGCATTGGAAGGGAATGCAGGGCTTGAGGGACTGTGTAGCAGAGAAGGGACTGATTCCTTGTGTTGGGTGTGTGTGGGTGTCTTAGAAGCCAGGATAGTTCTGGTGTAGGTGTTCTTGACTCTGTAATGAGCTCACCATATTAGCATTTAGCCTTTCCCAACTCCTTGATGGCCTGATAAACCTGACCATGTTGGCCTGGATTTCTTGTTGACGACCTGATAAACCCAACTGTGTTGGCTTGGCTATGTTTTGTGTATCCTTGGCTATGTGTAAGCCTGCTTGTTCCCTATTCCTTGGAGAATCATGCCCAGCTCGGGGGTGGCATCGTTGCTTAGAGATTAAGGAGCATGCTAGCCTATGGTTGGGTGGAACGTTGCAGCGATGTAGCTAGTTGCAGAACGAGTCCTTATAAGATAAGTAACCTTGTCTATTTTACTTCTGAAATCTTATTTACTATTAATGAATATGATGAACATGTTGAATGAATGCTTGTATGAATGTGTGTTGCTTCTGCGGTGTATGATAAATAATTGCATCTGTGTATGTTCTATTTCAATGCATTCTATTTCAGCATTTTTATGAATTCACATGTTCATGGGGCTGGTAGCCTGGATGGTTAACGCCATGGTAGCATCCTCTTCACCTGTCGGAGGATTGGGGATGTTACAGTGTGGTATCAGAGCTCATGTTGCAGCATGGGCTTGAATGGACCACGAAGATGCAGTGACAGAAGAAGGATTTATTTCTGCCCAGCAGAGATCAGAAGTTGATGACAAAAAATTCCACAAATTTGTCTAAGTGTTTGAACTGTCGGTTCATCGAAACACTTCGTGGGAAGGACTTACGATGTAGTGGAGAGCTAGGTTGAAACATAGCCGACAAAGGATATTTGGAAGGAAAATTGTGGAAAATTTTCTAGGTGTTTGACATCCGTCGACGGAAAAAGTTGATCGAGCGCCCGTCGTTGCGGATGGCTAGGAAACTACACGTCCGACGGGTAAGGCTTCCAACCACTGATGCAGTAAATAAAGTTCAAAATTTTTGTAAGTAATGAAAAAATTGGCCATCAGAAGCAGAAAGTGGTTCGTGTGCCCGACGTTTTGGAAGCCGAGAGCACTAGCCTTCCGACGAGAAAAGACTATTGATACTGATCAGGTTGTGCCTCAGCAAATTGGGCCACCGATTGGAAGAAGATAGAAGATTATGGGTCGTCGTTGCTGCTATTGATGGAACTACTTCACTGACAAAAAGAAGAGAATTTAGCTGATCAAGCGGCAAAAGGGAAAACTAAAGGAAAAATTTCAAAAATTTCTCTAATTCTGGGAATCATCGGCCATCGGCGATGGTTAGTTGAACACATTGCCGAAACCTAGTTAAATTCAGTTGCTGATGAGCTACATCAGATGAAGTTAGTGGATTGAATGTCTGCGTTGCGGTTGTCTAATGGACTATCCTTCTAAAGGTTAGAAGACTTGATCGTCGACGCGGTCACGCTTAGTGGATCCGGTCACTGATGAACAGCGGAGGAAGTTAGCTGTGCTGACCGCCGAAATGTCGGAATGTTAGATGGGATGAGACCTGATCCTGTACAAGGAAATTCTAAGTTTTTCAGTGGGGATTCTTAGCAGATTTCGACTATTTTTCAGTGGGATTTGTAGCGGTTTTTCAGAGGATTTTCAGGGCTGGAAAGGATAAAGTGGTAGCGATATTATGCACTAGATTGCGTGGAAAATGATGATTTACAAAAAAAAGAAATGAGGGCACTGCCCTCGACCCACCCTGTAGTGGCACAGGGAAGCCACAAGGGGGAAAACCCCCTTGACCCCCATCGTTCCCCTGAGACAGACGTTCTTTGAGGAAGAAAATTCTATGTTTTGGGAAAACTTGTAATTTTATAATTTTTCCAGAAGAGGGTAAGTGATGTTGGTTTATATCAATGTTATGCATCTAACACTTGTGTTACTAACACGTTTGCAGAATCATAGTCACCTTCAAGGGCAATATTCTAGGTAGTGCAGTTTGGTAAGTAGGTGGTGGTTCATTTATGAGAACCCATGACAGATACAATGCTCAGGATTCTTACGAGTGTGCCCAAGATGCCATGGGGGAAAATGTCCGTAAGGAAATTGATGACATAGAGTCTAATGGAAGAAGATTCCAAGAGGCACTGTCACATGTTGTAGCCACCATGAGAAGCTTGATCAAAGACCAAGAAGAGTTGCATCAGTTGAATGCTGCAATGTTGCAAAGTTTGACAAACTTGCAAAAAAAGATAAACTCTGGACGAGGTACAACAAGACCAAAAGGCAGTAAGAGCGGTACTAGGAGGAGGAGAAGGACTTCTAGTGGATCATCTAATTCTGAAGAATCCAACAGGGATTCAAGTTCTTCTTCTCATAAAAGAAAAAGAAAGAGACACCATAGGGATTGCTCTTGGGATGAATTCAAGAAAGCTAAACCTCCTACATTTGATGGTGAGGTAAAGACTGGACAAGAGGCTGAAGCTTGGCTTCTTGGGATAAAGAAGTACTTTCAAGTGCATGACTATTCGGGAAACATGAAGGAAAGAGTTTCGATATTCAATCTGAATGGAAGGGCATCCATTTTGTGGGAACACTTCAAGCAAGTAAAGAGTATCAATGAAAGGAGACTTAAGTGGAAACAGTTCAACAAGTATTTCAAGCAGAAATACCTCTCTAACAGGTATTATGATGACAATATTAAGGAGTTCCATGAGCTGAGATTGGGACAGTAGACCATGGAAGAATATGCAAATAAATTTTTGGAGCTATTGAGGTATGTCTGGTACATCAAAGATGAAAAAGTGAAGGTCCAGCGGTTTCTGAGTGGATTACCTCAGTCTTACAAAGATAGAATTGAGTTTTATGAACCTAGAAATCTTGAAGAAGCAATCAGGAAGGCTAAGTATTGCTATGAGCAAAGAAAAGGTAAGCTGGATTACCATAAGGCATGGAGGGACAAGAAGAATGAGAAGTTTGACCAAAGAAAGAAGGGTTTTAAACCTTCTAACTTTAGGAATTAGCAGAAGCAGTCATCTCAAGCTGCGAGTAAGCCAGTTGGAATGACAGGAGAAAATCCTAAAGATCCGCAACAGAATAGAGTCCACTTCAATGTTGGAAATGTGGAGGACCCCACATGCGCAAGAATTGTCCACTCGAGAATGAGAGTGCAAGGCCAACTTACAACATTCAAGAAATAGAAAGAGTGGGTCAAGTATCAAGGGCAGTCCCTAGGATTTATGCAGCACTGGAGGACCACCAGGTATATCACCAGTCAACTGTGGTTGAAGTTGCAGGTAAGATTGGTGAGCAATATGTTTCTATTTTAATTGACCCTGGTTCCACGCATGGTTACATTACTCCTAGAGTAGTGGAGATTTGTGCTTTTAAGAAAGTAAAGCATAGGAAGTCTTGGTTAGTCCAGCTAGCCACTAGAACTAAGAGAAATGTCAATGAGGTGGTAGAGAAATGTCCATTGGTCATGGATGGATTGGTCACTTGTGTCAATCTGAATGTTATACCGCTTGGTTCCTATGATGTTCTCATTGGAATGGATTGGTTAGAAGCTCACAGGGTAAAGCTTGATTGTTACAATAAAAATTTCGAATGCATGAATGAAGAAGGGAACCTCATAGTTGTGAAAGGTATTCCAAAGGTGATTTCACTATGGTAGGTTTCAGCAATGCAGTTAAAGAAGTTCTATAGGAAGGGTTTCCAGCTGTATGCAGCTCATATTCTGGAGACATCAGGAGATGAAACTCCTAGGTTGGAGGACTATCAGGTGTTACAAGAATTCAGGGATGTGTTTCCTGATGAGATCCCAGGGCTTCCTCCAAAGCGGCACATTGATTTCACAATTGAACTTGTACCAGGAGCAGCACTAGTGTCAAAGGCACCCTACATGATGAGTACACCGGATATGCTAGAGTTGAATATGCAACTGCAAGAGTTGTTGGAAAAGAAGTATATCCGTCCAAGTGTGTCTCCTTGGGGAGCACCAGTTCTATTTGTAAAGAATAAAGATGGTACACTTAGGTTATGTATTGATTACAGAAAATTAAACAAGGTTACTGTGAAGAATAAATATCATTTTCCTAGGATTGATGACCTCTTTGATCAAATGAGGGGAGCAAAGGTATTTTCCAAGATTGACTTGAGGTCAGGTTACCATCAGGTGAGAATCAAGGATGAAGACATTCATAAGACAACCTTCAAGACAAGGTATGGACATTATGAGTTTGTAGTGGTACCATTTGGCCTCACAAACACACCAGCTACATTTATGTGCCTTATGAATAGTGTCTTCAGCAGATATCTGGACAAATTTGTTCTTGTCTTCCTTGATGACATTCTTGTTTATTCTAAGAATGAGGAAGCGCATGAAGAGTATTTGAGATTGACATTGAAATTGATCACGGAGCATCAGCTGTATGCGAAACTGAGTAAGTGTGACTTATATAGAGATAGAATTCAGTATTTGGGTCACATTATCTCAGAGGAGGGTATATCTGTGGACCCTGAAAAGATTGAAGCCATTATGAATTGGCCTACTCCAAGAAATGTGATAGATGTAAGATGTTTTATGGGACTTGCAGGATACTACTGGAGATTCATTGAGGGATTTTCCAAAGTTGCACATGCCATCACATCTTTGCAAAAGACGGGGATGAAGTTCGAATGGACATCAAGGTGTGAAGAAAGTTTCTAGAGGTTAAAGGATCTTCTCACCAGTGCGCCAGTATTGAAGGTTGCAGATCCAGATAAAGATGTTGTGGTGTGTACCGATGCATGTGGACAAGGGCTTGGAGGAGTCCTTATGCAGGGGAACCACGTGATATGTTATGAGTCAAGAAATTTGAAGGAGCATGAGAAGAACTATTCCACGCATGATCTAGATCTTGCAGCCATAGTACATGCTCTCAAGATGTGGAGACACTACTTGATGGGCAGGAGATTTGAGCTTAGAACAGATCACTATGGACTGAAGTATTTGTTTGATCAACCTACTCTGAATGCTAGGCAAGCAAGATGGCTGGAATTTTTATGTGAGTTTGATTTTGAAATCAAGCACATAAAAGGGAAGGAAAACAAGGTAGTGGATGCACTCAGCAGGAAGATGCAAGGAATGCATGTGGCATCCCTTAGTATTTTCCAATTAGATTTGAGGCAGCAGATTGTTAGTCATGCTACTGGAGATGAATTGTATGAGCATGTAAAAGACAAATTGCAGCAGAAAAGTCTTGAGAAGAGGTATGAGGGATATAAATTGGAAGAATATGGAATTCTCACTTATAAAGGTAGAATTTATATTCCGAATGTAGCAGGTTTGAGGAGAGTTTTTATGGATGAAATCCATCAAGCTCCATATTCTAGTCACCCAGGATATCAAAAGACAATTGCTATAGCTAGAAAGTAGTACTTTTGGGAAGGAATGAAAAGGGATATGGCTGAGTACATTTCAAGGTGTATAAAATGTCAATAGGTAAAGGTTGAGCATCAACACCCTGCAGGTTTGTTGCAGCCTTTGCCAGTTCCGGAATGGAAATGGGAAGTTATTTCCATGGATTTTATTATAGTATTACCGATGACTTGGAGACAACATGATTCCATCATGGTTGTGGTGGAAAAGTTGACAAAGGAAACACATTTTATACCGGTTAAGTCTACGCATAAAATAGATGACATTGGGAAGATCTTCATGAAGGATATTTTCAAATTGCATGGATTGCCTAAGGCAATAGTCTCTGATAGAGATGTCAAGTTCACTTCCAATTTTTGGAAGGGGTTGTTTGCAGATTTGGGTACAAAGCTAAACTTCAGCACTGCATACCATCCTCAAATAGATGGGAAGACAAAAAGAGTGAGCCAAGTTCTTGAATATATTCTTCGCATGTACGTAATGGACAAACCAACCAAGTGGGAAGATTACTTACACTTGGTAGAGTTTTCTTACAACAATGGACAGTAGGAATCCCTAGGGATGAGTCCATATGAAGCTTTGTATGGAAGAAGGTGTAGGACACCTGTGACTTGGGATAATCTAGTGAACAGGATTGTGCTTGGACCAGAGTTGCTGAAGGAAATGGAGCAGGAGGTTGTAAAGATCAGGTAGAATCTGAAAGCAGCACAGGACAGATAGAAAATATATGCAGATAAGCATAGGGTGAACAACGAGTTTAGTGTTGGGGATCATGTTTACCTCAGAGTGAGGGCAAGGAAGAGTTCCTTCAAGCTTAGAAGTTGTGCCAAGCTATCACCTAGATATTGTGGGCCATTTGAAGTGCTTGAGAGAATAGGGCCCATTGCATATAGACTTACATTGCCTGCTAGCACGAGGACTCATAATGTTTTTCATGTTTGTTTGCTTAAGATATATGTACATGATCCTAACCATGTGATAAATTGGGATGTGATTCAGGTGGAACCCGAGGGAGAGTTCTGAATCGAGCCAATGCACATCCTCGATAGGAAGGTCACAATGCTTCAGAACCGGGCCATAGGTCAGGTAAAGGTTCAATGGGAGCAATACGGACCTAAAGAGGCTACGTGGGAGCTGGAGGATGCCATGCAATTGGCACATCCATTTTTTTTCAATTCTACGGAACACTGAGGCGATACCTGTGTAGCATGTTTTTCAAATTTTGCAAAGCACTGAGGACAGTGCTATTGAAGGGGGAGGGGAATGTAACACCCCAGTTTTGACCCTGTTGCATTAGATGTATATGATGTATATATTTTAAATGATCATGGTGTGGATCTAAAGGCCAAGGCCCCACCATTGATTGGTTATGCTATGTTTCGGGTTGAAATTGTCACCGATGGTATATCGGGGCATGCAGCATACCTATTGAGTTTCGTTATCATGTAAATACACAACTTTAATTAAATAACCCAACCAACTACGTTTGCAGCAACTAAATTGAGAAGGGGCATGATTTTCACAAGGATAAGGGTGGGCGAAATGTCAAACCTTGGCCAATCGGGGAAAAATCCATTTGTCACCTTCCCTTGTTTTATCCATCCACCACCATTAAAAACTGCTACTGTTAGTTGGGGCATTTATGGTTGCGAGTGGAGTGTGGAAGGATTGTCATTCCTTTCCCACATGCACACTCCACCAGCATGGTTGACCTCACGATGGAAAGCAAAAAAAGAAACACCGCCATCACTCCAGGGGACTCTACACTCTCTCCACGACGGTGCTGAAACACTCACGCACCTACGACTACTGTGCATCCTCTCCATTGCTTGTTCATTTTTCTCATGCACAGGCTTCTTACCATTTAGGTCTCACACAGCCAAAGAGAGGATCCGTCTCCACTGTCGTTCGCATTTTCACACAGAGGAATTGAGTGTGTTCCAATCTATATTTGGGATTTTGTGTGAATCTTCTCTCACACACTCGGTTCTATGTTGTTGTTACTCACACAACAAGCTGGGAGCTATTTGGTCATTAGCATCCATGATTTTCCTGTGGAGATCCATTTTTACACTGAAGGGATTGTGTGTAAGTTTTTCCCTACCGATTTGTGGCCTATGCATACGTTTTTCCCTCTATATTTTGGGGTCTGGTGGAAGTTTCCCTCACACACAGGTTGAGAGTCTGTATCTTCTTCCGTAGTGCGGCCTGTGTAAGTCTTTTCTTCTTGCTCAATTGTCCAGGATGGACTCCTATTTTCCCCATGTTGTGAATTTTGTGTACTGATACGTTTGGGGCCTCTTGAAATTTGCTTGGGAGTCATTTTCCCTGTTAAGCTGTAACAGCTGATTGATTGCATGTGTGCAATGGTTGGTCTTCGGACTGTGTTGGGAGTAGGGATGGGGGCTTGGTTTGCTTCATAAACCTAGTGTCTGAAAACCACACAGATAGAGCTAAAGGGATGGATTTCTTCTCCACAACCCCTAAATAGCACTGGAAGGGAATGCAGGGCCTGAGGGATTGTGTAGCAGTGAAGGGACTGATTCCTTGTGTTGGGTGTGTGTGGGTGTCTTAGAAGCTAGGCTATTTCTAGTGTGGGTTTTCTTGGCTCTGTAATGAGCTCACCAGCTTAGCATTTATACTTTCCCAACTCCTTGATGGCCTGATAAACCTGACCATGTTGGATTGGTTGTCTTGTTGACGACTTGATAAAACCAATTGTGTTGGCTTGGCTGTGTTTTGTGTATCCTTGGCTATGTGTAAGCTTGCTTGTTCCCTATTCCTTGGAGAATCATACCCAGCTCAGGGGTGGCAGCTATTACGGAGAGAAATTCCTATTGCTTGGGGTACCAAAACAGACAGCTTGACTCCAGAAATGAATCCTTTCCAATATGCAATAGAAATAAAATGTCTAACACTAAAGGATCAGACCTCGTACCTTATTCCAGATGGTTGAAGTAGATCCTCGTTGAGCTTTCCAATATTCAGCTTGAATTTATCTATTACTTCCTCAACAACAAGTAAACAATACAAGCATTCTATATATCATGGTGTTAGCTCTATTCTAGCATATATAATCAATAATGTATAAGCATTTGACATAATCCCATGGATAAAATATTCATTCAAATACACATTATTGGACAGGAAAAGATATTTCTATTAATATAAATCAGAGATTACAAGATACAACCTCTGATGGCACGTCTGTGAACCGGATAAACTAAATCCCCCACTTGGGCCTCCACCACTTCAATCCTCCATCTCTCGATAGCAATCTCACAAGCAAAAGGAAATCTTGGGAAGAACACAAAAGTGCTCCAAGGGACAAAGGGATGCAGACTCAAGCATAAGTTCCGTCAATAATGGACTATAGTTTCTTTGCTCTCAATTCTCTCTTATTCCTTCAATGTACCAAGGGGTTCCTTATATATTTTTTCAAAGGGATAAAGAAAGGTTGAATCCGAGCGATCTCAAGAGATAGGGAAGGCCAGGAGTCGAATGAGTCAGATCCATGTCAAGGAAAACTCCAAAAGGAATTGGATAATGCACACATCCCGATGTACATGGTTTTAGTGGTCAAACTCGCGTATGTACACGCTTATAGGTTTAAAAGTCGTGTATATCATTTTTCATATGTTTTTAGGGATGATCAAGGAAACATCAAAGGACAAAAAGTGGTCCATAGGGTTTAAGGAGTCTGCAGCGGGACAGGGAAAGGCCATACAAAGTGTGATTCACCTAGAGTGGTGAAATACTCTATAACAGCAGCGTTGCTGAGAGATTAAGGAGCATGCTGGCCTATGGTTGGGTGGAACGTTGCAGCGACATAGCTGGTTATGGAACGAGTCTTTATAAGATAAGTAACCTTGTCTATTTTACTTCTGCAGTCTTATTTACTGTTATTGATTATGATGAACATGTTGAATGAATGCTTGTATGAATGTGTGTTGCTTTCGCTATGTATGAGAAATGATTGCATCTATGTATGTTCTATTTCAATGCATTCTGTTTCAGCATTTTTATGAATTCACATGTTCATGGGGTTGGTATCCCGGATGGTTAATGCCATGGTAGCATCCTCTTCGCTGGTCGGAGGGTCAGGGATGTTACAGGTTTATTTGTACTTAACATGAGCCTGCTGGAAATATGAAATGTGCCAACAGAGATAGTATATATATTCTTTGTTTTGACTACATCTAGGTTTTGGAAAAATAAATTTAAATACAAGAAATAAATTGAACAATGGAATTAGAAAAAAAAAACCCTTAAATTATTATACACAAGATTAATTGCAGAAATGAACTATAGAACAAAACATTTACATTCATAGATAGGATAAGAACTGCAGAAAATATAAACTAGAGTAGAGTAGGAAGCTACTACATAATCATTCATAATTAAATCTATTTCAAATAGTAAAACTTTTGTAGTTTACAGAGAAAAATCAAGAACCTTGTACCAGCAAGATGAAGCTATTTTAATGGCTAAAAACTGGCACACTCAAATACCCAACATTAACAAATTCAAAGACAAATCTGACCTCTGTATAGATAACTGAATCACTTAGAAACTACCATGTTCAACCCAACCATGACTCGGAATTGTTCCTTGTTTCAATACGGATCCCCCCGAGTTGGTTCGAACATGCAAGCAGCTTAGAGCTCCTAAGGTAAGGCATCCCTAACTGGGATATCAGTTTTTGAATCAGTTCTTCTTTTTCCTCTTCTGAAAAATGTTCTCCAAGAACACTCTTGAGAATAATTGGGAATAATATGGAATCACCAAATAGATGAAGGATCTGAAAGCCTCTCTTTGGATTGTGTTTTTATAGGCAGACTTTTCAATCAAATGGGCAGTTAAATCAGGAATCCTTTTACTTGAAAAGTAACTCCTAGTGATTATCCAGAGCCCACACTCAATACTAAAAACATATCATCAATCATGTGCTTGAGGGTCGAAACACAACACATGAAAACATATATATGTATATATATATATATATATATATATATATATATATATATATATATAACATATGCAATTGGAATACACCCAATATATAAAACAAATCATCATGTTCATATGCAGTGCGGTCTTAGATCCAATATATCAAATAACACATGAACATAACTTCATAATCAATGGGGTTTATGCCCATAAGTGTTAGGTAAAAATTTGGGATATTACATCTCTCCCTGCTTAGAACAACACCGTCCCTCGTGTTCTAGGGACTCAAAATGAAATCATGAAACAAGGCGGGGTAAGCCTTTCTCATGGTGGATTTATTATCCCAAGTAGCCTCATCGGCCACAAAGTGCTTCGATTGCACTTTCAACTAGACTATGGTGCGCTTCTTGAGCTACACGTCTATCTTGTCTAGTATATGAAGAGGTTCAGGGGAAAACCACCCTTTAGGTTTGACCTGTAATAAGGACCAATCAATCACATGTTTAGTATCATAAACATATTTCATTAATAAAGATGCATGGAATAGATTATGGACTTTTATATGAGCAGGTAACATTAGTTCATATGCCACTGGCCCTCTCTTGACTAGTATCTCAAAGGGTCCAAAAAATTTAGTTGCTAACTTGCCTCACCTTCCCAAGCTCAACAAGCTTCATTTTTCTTTTACTTTCAAGTAAACATGGTCGCCTATTTGACAATCTTATTTTTTCTTTTCTTATCCACGTAGCTTTTCTAGTAGTCTTCTGCTTCTTTAAGGTTCAATTGGACCTTGGTAACCAATTGTTCCAATTCCTCTAATAAGTGAGGCCCTAAAATGAGCTGATCCACTGGGTTATCCCAAGTAACCAGTGTTCTACACTTCCTTCCATAGAGTACCTCAAAGGGGCTCATCTTGGCGAAAGTCTGGTATTCATTGTTATATGCAAACTCTGCAAGATGTAGATAATCTTTGCACTTGATGGGGTTGTTCATGACATACATCCTAAGCATGTCCTCTACAATCTGGTTTACCCGTTCTATCTACCCATCCGTCTGCGCGTGATAAGCACTACTAAAGTTCATTTATGTTTCTAATATGGAGAATAAGGATCTCCAAAATTTCTTGGTAAACTTAGTATATTGATCCGAGATGATTTTTTTTGGTATCCCATGGAATCTAAATAAATACTTCAAGAGGATATCAGCAATGTGTACTTCCTTATAGGTCAACTTCACTGAAATGAACTGCGTTGTTTTTGAAATATGTCAACTAATACAAAGATAGAATCATTATGTTTATTTCTCTTAGGTAGACCCATGATAAAATCCAGACTAATGACCTCCCACTTCCATTCCGAAATAGGTAATGGCTACATGAAACTTGAAGGATGCTGGTGCTCAACTTTGACCAGCCCACATTCCTGGCATTTTGTGATAAACAACGCTATATTGGCCTTTAATTTAGGCCAAAAAAAGTGTCTCTTAACGATGGATAACATATTTTGATATCTCGGATCCCCCAAGTAGGGTGTCCGATGAAATTTCATGAGTATGCTGGACCGAATGTCCCCTCCTTTTGGAATGTAAAATCTCTCCTTCGACCACAATAGTCCAGTTTCATCTACCTTGTACTCTTTTTGTTTTTGAAACAACCTATCCTCTTGGACCTTCTTGATCATTTCAACATAGAAAGGGTCAACTTTGTTGGCTATTCTAATCCTCTTGTGTATGTATGAATCGGTTTGACTTAAAGTCACCTAATATATGATATGAGTTCATCAACTCAAATCATCATCAATATTTTTCTCTTTTCCCTTTATATGCTTTAGCTTGAAATGGTACTTGATAAGTAAAAAAAACCATCTAGCTTTCCTGGAATTCAGATCCAGTTGCTTAAATAAATATTTTAGACTCATATTGTCTGTCTTTAGAAGGAATTTCCTTCCCATGAGCTAGTTCCTCCACCTCTTCAAGGCGTGGATGATGGCTGCTTACTCAATATCATGGTTGGGGTAGTTCTTCTCATGCTCTTTTATTTTTCATGATTCATAACAGATCACCTAATCGTTTTGTAGGAAGACTCCTATGATTCCTTCCTTGCTTGCATCCATGCAAAAAATGAAATCCCCACTGATATCCATAATTTGAAGTATCGATGTAGTTGTCAAAAGGTGTTTAAGTTTTTGAAAAATTTCCATGCACTTGGTCGTCCATAAGAACTTATTCGCCTTCTTTTGGAAACTAGTCATGGGACAAGATATTGTCGAGAATTTCTCAATGAATGTCAGATAATAACCAACTAATCCCAAAAGGAATCTAATGTCGGTGACACTAGTAGGGCTAGGAAAATCCTCTATAGCTTTAATATTTTGTGGGTCCACAGCTATCCCCATATCGGAGATGATGTGACCCAATTACTGTATCTATGGTTTGTAAAAATCACATTTACTAAACTTGGTGTAGAGATGGTGTTCTTGTGACACTTGTAGCACTATTTGAAGGTGTTCCTCATGCTCATCTTTATTCTTAGAGTAAACTAGCATGTAGTCTATAAACAACAAAACAAATTTATCTAGGTACTTGCTAAATATATTGTTCATCATACACAAAGTTTGTGGATGCATTGGTCAACCTGAAAAATATTACTACAAACTCGTAGTGGTCTTAGCTTGTACAAAATGATGTTTTGTGAATATCCTTGTCACGAATCAGTACCTGATGGTACCCATATCACAGGTTGATCTTCAAAAATATCTTGGTTCCTCGTACTTTATTGAACAAGTCATCAATCATAGGGAGTGGGTATCAGTTTTATGGAAAAATATAGGTCTCATTTCGGTGGTAATCTTGGTATTTCCTTAGGAAATACGTCCCTATAGTCTACAACAACTAGAATTTCCTTGATGTGTTGTTCTCTTTTAGCTTCTATGTCTTGGATGTTCACTAAAAATAGCTTGCAGCCTTTCCTAATGCACTTCTTTGCTTGTAAAGAGGATATTTTTCATACAGAAACTTTGTTAGGTATGTCTTGAATCTTCACTTGATTCTCTTGGCTATTTGTACACAAGATTGACTTGTGTAGGAAATCAACAATGACATGTTGTTGTTCCAACCAATCCATTCTGATAAGTATATCATATGATCCTAAGGGTAGAATGTCTAGGTTTACTGTCATAGGAAAAACATTCAGGTTTACCTCACAATCTTTAACTGTTTCCAAAACTTTATGTTTCATACTTGTGGTTGATTGCACGAACTAAGGTTTATCATGTTTAACTTTTCCTAATACTGATACATCAACAATATTAGGTGATACACAGCTCTGGCAAGCACCGGGTCAATCAGTATTGAAATAGAAGTGTTTGAGATATTACCTTCTATCTTGTTAGAAAACAGGACCGCATAGCAATAACAGATATACAGTTAAATTAATAAACAAGATGCAAAACACATTAAAACATCACAAAGAGACACAAATATAACGTGGTTCACCCAAAATATGGGCTACAGCCACAAAGAAATTTTCCAGTCCTTTTATTACAGTCCAGAAAGATGAAGGGATACAACCTGCATCAAAACCGTTGCACTTCCTCTTCGCGCTCTCACAGTCTCTCTTCCAATACAATACAATACCATATCCAGTCGATTTACGATGCTCTCTTTTATAGGGGAAATACCACGGGAAAAATTCTAGGGTTAACCCAATACCATGGGTCCGCAATACTGTTGGCCAACACACATCCCAAAAAAAAAATTGGGGGCTTCGCCTCTGAACCCCCGTTTTCTTGGGGGCGCTGCCCCTGAACCCCCTTTTTCGGGGTGCTACCCCGAACCCCAAGGCAGGGGGATTGAATGTACAATACTCCTGGGTTACAATCACAACTGAATAATATCTCTGGATCTAGAAGATTAGGCTCCACAACCAACATATCTCAACCATGGTAGCCTGATGGTCTCTCTATCAACCATCCAAGGCTCCATAAATCCATTGTGTTCCAGCTATGCCCTCTATTGTTGGTACTTCTTGTAAGTTGTGCAAAACCCCATTGGTCTTCTTCTTACTATCTCAGGAATAATGATTCCCTTGGCATTTCCAACAAATTATTTGCAGTGGGGAAACATTGGCTCCCCCATTTATTGTTGGCTTGTTAGCATTTAAAGCTAGTACATATGGATTTGTACCTATTTTGTTGAATTTCTTATTGGATGGAAGTTTCTTGTTCTATTTTCTGTACAATGGTCAGTTGAAATCCGATTTGTGGTTGTTTGAGAAGGTACTAGACCTGTCTCTACTTATGTTAATGTTCTCTTGCCTCACTTGTCCATGCGCATAGCAAACCATAGCTTTGTGTAAGGAAGTGTTAAAAGTTTTAGGCATGTCAAATTCAATC
The DNA here is from genome assembly GCA_001517045.1 of Pseudotsuga menziesii. Lineage (NCBI taxonomy): Eukaryota > Viridiplantae > Streptophyta > Pinopsida > Pinales > Pinaceae > Pseudotsuga > Pseudotsuga menziesii. Next base: position 515,934 of record LPNX011115529.1, on the reverse strand, counting down.
CTTTCCTAGAATTTGGGAGGAAGACATCCTAAAAACTATTGTATTTTTACTTTATTGTCCTTGATGTATGGCACATCATGCAACAGATCCAAAAATATATTAATAAAAGAATCCATAGTCATGGATCCCATACGTAACTCGTGAAACTCTTTCACCTTTATGTCGAAGAACCTTTTCAACACGGATTTCTCTCGAAAAATCTTGTGAAACTCACTCCATCATATTTCTCTTAACTCATCTTTCATTCTATTCTTCAAGTCTCTCCACCATATAATTTATTTTCCATTTAAGTTATAGATGGCTAGACGAGCTTTCACTTTGCTAGAATAGTTATGAACTCGGAAATATTTTCTCATACCTAGAAGCCATTCTTCTACTTTCTCCCCTGTGTTCATCTCTCGTTCATATGATCGGGCTTCTATTTTTCGGAACTCTCCCTGCAGATTGTCATCATTTCTCAGCTTCTTTTTGCATGGAGAAAGAGAGTTATCACTAGAAGGATTGTGATAGTATCCTTCTCGAGGTTCAGGGGTATGTTCTTGTTTTCCTTCTTCTCTCAGGTTGTTGGCCCGTTTATGATAAAATTATTTCTTGAACATGTTTATGGAATGAGTGGATTTTCCCATTGGGTGTCCACCCGTCATGTTTCATAGCAATGCTTCATTAATTGTTTGATGTTCCTTTATTTCATTCATATTATTATCTCAGAAACTATGCAAGTCTGCTTGGAAACTTTGTATGGATTTCATTATATTAGAATTTACCTCCACCACCATTCTTGCTTCCTCGGTGGGGGTATTCATCTTTCCTTGTTGGCTATTGTCCTCTTCAGTGCTCATGTTCTGAACTGTTCTTTTAAAATCCTGCGATTGCAAACTTTTAATAATAAGAGAAATTTCTGTTAGTTAACAAAATTTAAAAAAAGATACTTTATTTTCTTGCAATGAATGCTTGGTATGCCCATTTGGTCTCTTAGTGTTGAAACTGGGCTCTGATACCACATGTAATGTCCCCAAAATTTGAAAAAAAAATAAAAATATTGGGCTATTCAAATACTACTTGAAATCGACATTATCTTAACTTATGCAGAATGTGTCGTACTTTGTTTCATTGCACTATATTGTGGTAAGTTGTTCTTACTTCCTGATCTGTGTTTTCCCGTTGTGGTTATTAGTGTAATTCTATGTTGTCGTTATGTTGTTTAATATTTGAGTTGGATAGTTATGTATTTATATGTATGTATGTACGGTCAATTGCTTACTCAGTTGTTGTAAAGTTTGATTACTATTTTATTAATAATTCTTAATTAACTTGTATTATCAAGGGGTGGAGTGGTGGTAATTATTTCCCTTGTTAAAACACCTGAAAGGTAAGTGTTTTTACTTGTTACTATAGGGATTACTTAGTTCTTATTGAACTAGTGCATTTATTTCCTTGTTGCATGCAAGTGCACTTGACGATGGAAAACTGACTATAATGGTGAAACAAAAGACATACTACCTATATTCAACTATCTCATAGACTTACCGCCCTCGCTTAGTGATTATTATTATGGCTATTTGCACTACTATTTACACAAGTCTAAGTTTTATTATTCCTATGTTTGTACTAGTTACCATTATTGTTTATGGTCTTATGCCCTTGGTTTAGTTTGAGCATGCACTTAATATTTAACATGGTTTAATTGGCATTTTATAAGGCTTCAACACATTATAACATAACCCTTTGTTTTATTAAGGTCTTTTTGTAAAGGGTTGAAGGCATGGATTGAGCCATTCATGGCATATTACATATGCCATGAATTATGGCTATCCTAAGAATACAATGCAAAATTTGGGGTTTATGTATTGCATGGTGGATGACCATTGCATTAAATTTTGGGGTGGCATAAACTATAGAATTTGGGTTTTTATTTCACGTAGTGGAGGCCGGGGTGGCGAATTTAATGCGCTTTGGAAAGAGGAGGTCTCAATCCCTAAGCTTGGACTAGGGCAAAGGTATGGTTCATTTACGATTTTATTGTGTGAGCTCTATCTCTGGTCTACACTATGGCATGAATTTTGGAGCTCGCTAGTTCTTGGAAGGTATGCCTTATGATCTGGTTTTCCAACTCTTATTTTTTTGTTTCAATGTTGGAGTTTCGGCATACTTCTCATCTCTGTTATGTGTTGTTGCAGGTTACAGGGTTCTTACGGTGTGGGTCGTGGGTCTCCACTGTGGCCAACACGTTACACTTTTTGGGTAAGACCTGCTATAACAAGTTGAAAATCGTTCGTTCTTTGTGTGTGGGTGTTGTGATAGAGCGTGAAGCTCATTGTTAGATGAACGCTTGTTTTTTTTTAATGGTTGTGATTGGAAAATGGATTGTCTATAATTTTATTGTAAAGCATCCAGAAATGCATTTATACTTTGAGGTTTTTGGTTGGGTTGGCGCCTTCAGGTCGAGACTGTTTGTATTTCAGTTATGTAAGTGAATACTCTATCACTATCATTGTCCATAGATAATAAGATATACTCTATGTTTTTTGTGTAAATTAATGGGCATAGTAAATGGTGATAGCACCATTTCTTGCAATGGTGCAATTGATTGACTGTGTATTTTCGTATATATTTTGTAATGGCTAAATGGTAATGCATTCTTTGTTGTGAATGCATCATGGTTAGGATTCCTTATATTGTCTCTATTTCCACTCCATGTAATCTTCTATTTATAGTTTAAGTTTTTAATGTGGATATGTGAACATAGCTACTTGGATTTTAGAGCCATGCCATTGATGGCAATGGCGTGCCTTCCATTTAGAGTAGTGACTATATTGGTTAATGCTAATCGTAATTGTTTAATTCCTTACCTATGTATTTAATTGGAAACAACTATGTATGTGGGGTTTAGCCTATGAATGGGATTTCATTGCTAATCTTAGCGTAAACAAGGTTTATCTTGAATTATGTTGAGGGTTTGTTATGTTGCATATCTGGATGTGAGCCATGAAATGGTTACAGCGTGTAAATCAATTTGGGGTTTTAATTTATGTGTAAATATATATTGAATTGTTTTACGTCCTGTGTGTTAGTGCCAAAAATTGTTCTCAGACTACTAAAGAACAAGCCAACACAATCCCATAAAATAAAATTAAGTAAAATAGGTTTTTAGAGTTTTGGTTTTAAAAACTTCATCAACAAGGAGGAAATAAACATCCACAAGCTAATATAGAACTGAATCATGCAAGTTGGATAAACTGGGTATCAAACACATCCCAATAATCCATAAACATTACACATGAAATACTAATTCCACCCATAGGCTACAAGCATTTACATGAATATACCTTTAAACAAGAAATGGAATTGTAGACTAAGAAATCAACCAGATTAGAAATGAAAAAGCATGACAGGTAAAAGGGCTTCTCAGTTTATATATAATCAATAAAATTCATCTACTTACATAAGAGTTATAAATGCTCGCTTGAGAAATCAAAGCTCCAAAACCCTCTCCTTGAGTGAAAAATCCCCCCCAAAACTGTATGTTTGTCTTCCTTTTATCATTACACAAGTAAAGTAGTTCCATAACTACCTTCTAGGTCAAAATTTGAAACAGTTACATCAATTATTTACATGATAACTCACAATCTTTAAAGACAATTAACCCAAAAATAACAAATCGGATTTGTTAAAATTTGGCGAATTTATGGAAATTTGGGTATCAAATACCCCTTCATATCTCTCGATCTAGGACACCTATGTAAACACTGAGAGAGGTTTATTTAAATGAATATGTTATGAACAAAAAACTGTCTTAGGTTTTCAAAATTCCCCTTCAATTGATCATAATACGTGCTGCAAATTTGTGACTAAAACAAGAAATTATTAAATAATTCAAACCCTAAAAATAGGCCAGAAAGATGAATTCGAATCTCTCAAAGGATAACAACTATTGCAAAACTAAGAGAGGTTTTTGTGAATGAGTCTCTTTTGGACAAAAACTCTTTTTTTTTTCTTGAATTCATTTCCATCTCCTCGTAATATGCTCCTAATGAAAATGACAAAAACAGGAAAAACAGAGCTGCTACAGGAATCTCCTCATTAAAATATTTGACAAAGGACCCAAAAATGTGACAGATTCTAAATCAAAACATCGAATAAAATTTTATTATAAGTTTTTGAAAGCTTAAATATGTACATATTAACTAATAATCCCAAAAGACAAACATTAAAACTAAAATAATGAAATAATTCAACCATTAAAAGCATTAAATCCAACCAAAATGATTGATTGTCAAAAATTATTAAAATCAACATAGAATGTAAAATCATTTTAAACCAACGGTTGAAAACTAGGAAAAAAAGAACAGATAAACTAAGAACAAGATCTAGTTATAACATCTGGCTCTTGATGCAGGATGAATTCCTCCTTGTGAGGCTTCAAGAACTTGTAGACCTTGTGCCTTATTGATTGGGTGATGGAGTTATTTCTATGCAACTTTCTCAAAATCTGAACACATACCTCTGAAATGACAAAATACTGCTACAAACCATCATACTAAAAATAATATACATGCTCGTATAGCGAGCTTATTCTTCTACTTACTCCTACTTCTAATCAAAGGAAACAACCCAATCAAGTGTAATCATACTTCCAGTGAAGCCAAGAAACCATTTGATTGAGAATCATAATTCCATGCATGCTACTGTTTGAGAAAACCCACAAAATATGTGATAAATGCAACAAAGAGTCTATAGGCAGCTGATACTTGTGACTGGAAATAGAAAGTATGCCAAAATCTAGAGCATTAGAAACCTTTGAAAAATACAAATCCATCCAAGAAGCCACGGGATCATGAAATTTCTGATGTAAAACTTCAATGTATTCATTATATTCATCATAAAAGGAAGCATTCTCTTCCTCTCCATTGCTGTTCTTTTTAAAATTTGGATCAAGAATGGAAACCAAGGTTTTTTCAAACTGCTTCTCGACCTTTAAATAAAACCCTTGATCAAAACATGAACAAATAAAATTCTAAAAGTGACCATAAGTCAAGAATGGAAACTTATTTCTTATATCAATAGTAAGAGGTTGAAGAGAAGGAACTTCTTCTTCATAACATGATAATCTCATATAAAGAACTAAGAAATTTCTACTATAATCCACTGAAAGTATATTATGATCGAAAAAGTCAGCAAACTGATATGAAGAATCAACACAAGTGTCATTTATATCCTTGTTCATATGAAAATCTGAAAATGATGAAGAAAAATGTCTTAAATATGAATGATACCTACGTTCTTCTTCTTGTTCACAAGCTTGTATATCTTCAACATGAGCCTAATCTCGAAGCATTTTGCAAGCTCGGATGTTCTCCTCCACTCCTTTTGCATCCTCAAACAATTGTCTTAAAGATGATGATTTACTTTCTAACATGAAAAAGACAAGATATGAATGTTGAGCCATAACATAATATACCATAGCAAGTTTTTCTGAAGGTCTGATCTCTGGAGGCATACTAATATAAAAACTTTGAAACCTCCAATTAAATTTAGTAATTGGCTCATCATTCTCTCTTTTCAAACTATAAAATTCAGAAAGGAATTGATCATAATATTTATTCTTACCCCAATACTTCAAAAATACTTGATGTAACTCTTCTCATGATCCAATTGAATCATCTTTTAAATTTTGAAACCAAAACCCAGCATCTCCAACAAAGGATTTCAAAAATAACCTCATGACAACATCCTCATGCATGATTTCAAAATTATCAATGAAATTATGAAAAGATTCTAAATGCTTATCTACTGTAATATGGTCTTTTCCAGTAAAATGGGGAGGATATTCAACAAAATAGGAAGGATAAGGATGTAAGAGAGACGGAAGCCTAAAAAGTTTAAACATCTTCTGTCTGAGTCTAGACAGAAAATCTGTGAGTTGAAAATGAGGTTCAACAAGATGTTCGCAAGTTTCAGCAGTGATGGTAGAAGGTAATAGATTAGCTTTATTCTCTACAAGATGACTAGAATAATCAGCTTCAAGAGATATGGGTATATGTATATCATGCTGCACATGTATTTCAAATGAAGGAATAGGACCAACATCAATAAAACAAGAAGAATGCAGATTTTCTTCTTCCAAAGAGATATATGTACTTGAAGGTTTATGATCATCGGAATAGACAAAACAAAAAATAATTCTTTTGACATGCAATGGGAAAGATAGGAAATAATTGATGAATAATAACAAAACCTCATGGAGTAAAGTAACAAGCTCATACCCAATCTTTCCATTTGGCTTCTTCATTTTTCTGTCAACAAAATTCTCCTTTCAGTGGAATCTTTAATCGTAGAGTCGTCGATGAAAAATTGTAGTCTAAAAGATTTTATGACTTTGTTCACCTCTCAAAATCAAATAAATAATGATATCCCAGGGAATATATACTTCAGCTTCATCCCCGACAACGGCGCCAAAGATGTTAGTGCCAGAAATTGTTCTCAGACTACTAAAGAACAAGCCAACATAATCTCATAAAATAAAATTAAGTAAAATAGGTTTTTAGGGTTTTGGTTTTAAAAACTTCATCAACAAGGAGGAAATAAACATCCACAAGCTAATACAGAACTGAATCATGCAAGTTGGATAAACTAGGGATCAAACACATCCCAATAAGCCATAAACATTACACATGAAATACTAATTCCACCCACAGGCTACAAGCATTTACATGAATAAACCTTTAAAGAAGAAATCAAATTGTAGACTGAGCAATCAACCAGATCAGAAATGAAAAAAGATGACAAGCAAAAGGGCTTATCAGTTTATATATAATCAATAACATTCATCCACTTACATAAGAGTTATAAATGCTAGCTTGAGAAATCAAAGCTCCAAAAGCCTCTCCTTGAGTGAAAATTCCCCCCCAAAACTATATGTTTGTCTTCCTTTTATCATTACAAAATTAAATTAGTTCCATAACTACCTTATAGGTCAAAATTTGAAACATTTAAATCAATTAGTTACATGATAAATCAAAATCTTTAAAGACAATTAACCCAAAAATAGCAAATCGGTTTGGGGAAATTTGGCGAATTTCTGGAAATTTGGGTATCAAAGACCCCTGTATATATCTTGATCCAGGACACCTGTGTAAAAAATGAGAGAGGTTTTGTTAAAATAATATGTTATGAACAAAAAAATCTCTAGGTGTTTCAAAATTCCTCTTCAATTGATCATAATACATGCTTCAAATGTGTGACTAAAACATGAAATTATTAAATAATTCAAACCCTAAAAATAAGCCACAAAGAAGAATTCGAATATCTCAAAGGATAACAACTGTTGTAAAACTAAGAGAGGTTTTTGTGAATGAGTATATTTTGGACAAAAAACACTTTTGGTTTTCCCGAATTCATTTCCATAAGCTCGTAATATGCTCCCAATGAAAATGAAAAAAACAGGAAAAACAGAGCTACTACAGGAATCTCCTCGTTAAAATATTTGACAAAGGACTACAAAATGAGAGTTAGATTATAAATCAAAACTTGGAATAAAATTTTATTATAATATTTTGAAAGCTTAAAGATGTACATATTAACTATTAAGCCCAAATTACAAACCTTGAAACAAAAATAATGAATTAATTCAACCATTAAAAGCATTAAATCCAACCAAAATTATTGATTGTCAAAAATTCTTAAAATCATCATAGAATGTAAAATCATTTTAATCCAACGGTTGAAAATTAGGACAAAAAGAATAGATAAACTAAGAACAATATCTAGTTATAACACTGTGTATTCGATTGTATAGCGTAAACTGTGTAGTTTGTATAAATGAAATGATACAACGTTTGGAAAATGTAGCGAATCCTACAGGATTCGATGTTGGTTAAGCTTTGGGGTTTGGAAATTGATATGGCGAAACATTGACAGAGAAAGGATTTCTATCTGCGTTTACTATTATGGAATTTGATTTTGATTTATAATCTAGATTGTGTAAAATGTTTATGAGTTATTACAACATTAAATGCTACTAACGAATCCTACAGGATTTGTTGTTAGCCATGTTTTTTAAATGTATGTTGGGAAATGGAAGTCTGTTCTCATCAGGATGCGATCCTGCCTATGGTGGTTGTGAACGATGAGTATGTGAAATAAAATTTTTGGGAATTCATTCCCACAGGGTTCGATCATGTGACCTCTTTACATTTATAGTATATATTTTAATGTGTTATATGGTTAGATTTACAGTTGAATTAGTTATGTGGAAAACTCTCTTATGATAAACGAGTTGGATATATGTACGTTATTTATTAAGTGTATAGTTTGGTTATTATGAATGTGGAAATGATGGTCATAGACCTTAGGGGTAATCGATAGCTTTACTATATATTTGATTTATTATTTACTTATAATAGTGAGGATGATTTGTTTATATTCTTGTTGATTTATAATGTGCCTAGAGACCATTAGAGGTCTCAAGGGTTTTTACCTTAACATTTATTTTGTTTGTAAAGTGGAAATGTATTGTTTATAAATGTGATTACAATATTTTAATTAGATATTAGATTAATGCTATCGATAATAGTTGGGTTTATTTGTAATTGACATGAGCTTGCTAGAAATATGAAATCTGTCAATAGATACAATATGTATAGGCTCTGTTTTGACTAAATCTAGGTTTTGGAAAAATAAATTTAAAGACAAGAAATAAATTGTAGAAAGGAATTAGAAAAACAAAACCCTTAAATTATTATATAGAAGATGAATTGCAGAAATTAACTATAGAACAAAACATTTACATTCATAGATAGGATAAAAAATTCAAAAAAGATAACCTAGAGTATAGCAAGAAACTACTACACAATCATTTATAATTTAATCTATTTCACATAGTAAAAATTGTGTAGTTTTCATGGAAAAATAAAGAACCTCATACCTACAAGCTAAATCTATTTCAATGGATGAAAATATGCACACTCAAATACCCAGCATTGACAAATTCACAAATAGATCTGACCTCTGTATAGATTATTGAATCCCTTGGGAACTACCATGTTCCACCCAACCATGACTTGAAACCGTTCTTGGTAATCCAGATACACCCGAGTTGGTTCCAACATGCAAGTAGATTAGAGCTCCTAACGATAGGCTTCCCTAACTGGGATATCAGTTTTTGAATCAGTTCTCCTTTTTCCACTTAGGAAAAATATTCTTCAAGAACTCTATTGAGAATAATCAGCCAGAATATGGAATAACCAAAAAGATGGAGGATCCCCAAGCCTCTCTTTGGCTTGGTATTTTATAGGTAGACATTTCATATATAGGGGCAATTAAATCAAGAATCCTTGATTTCTTGATTTGACCCTTTTTAATTTAGGCACTTTTAATATTTAACTTAGGAACTTTTAACTAGTTCCTATTTGGAATCTTGTAGGTATTTTTAATATTTAACTATCTTTTAGTAATAATAATAATAGATGGACCCCTCAAGGTGTAGATCAGTTGGAAACCATGCACTTGTTAAGGTGTATGGGTTGTTAAGCACGTCACAGGTTCAAACCTCGTTGCATCCTTAAGGGTGCATTGTATGGGTCAACGTACTCTCCTAGAGGTTATAGTGGTAGAGTTCGGAATCGACCTTGTCTCACGTGAGCACGAAACCACCTAGTTGCCGATTCCACCAAATACATAATAATAATAATAATAATAATAGATGGAGCCTTTCTTTATTTATTATACCTATTAGTATTATTACTATGGTTACTATATATACATACCATGTATAAAACATATATATATATATATATATATGATTTGTTAACATTTTGTATTTAGGTATCATATAACATGATCCATAAACTTTGGACACTTTGTTTATTAAAGCCTTGAGGTAGGGGTTAGGTCTACTAGGATAGGAAACTCTAAACCTCGTTGCATGTTGGGTTCCCTTGTATAACATGGTATTTATTCAGTACTTGATGAGATCAATGTCTAATTCCATTCCTTTTCAATCGACATATTTAATTCTTTTCAATAAATTATAGCGTGTATCCAAAGCCCACACTCAACGCTAAAAATAGGGAGTTACAAACTTAGTGCAATTACAAAACTCCTTTCTCAAGACTAATGATAGAATGTATTTGTAGGGTACACTTAGGGATACAACGGACAAGGATACAATGTTCGAGAGCTTAAGGTCAACATCAAATTGGAAGGGTCCAGGGCTAATTCCCAACACTTCCAATTTATATTTTCATGTGCTCCATAGCTTCATGATAAATAAAAATGTCTCAAAAATCATGTTCTCTAGAGCTTATCACTCAACACAAAACATCAATTACCCATGTGCTCCAGACCTCCTCATTCAACACAAAACATCTCATCAATCATGTGCTTGAAGGTCCATGCCCAACACATGAAAACATATATGTATATATATAACGTATGCAATTGGCATATGCCCAATATATAAAACAAATCATCATGTCCATATGCAGTGGGGTATTAGACCCAATATATCAAGTAACACATCAACGTAACATCATAATCAATGGGGTTTATGCCCATAATTGTTAGGTCAAAATTCAAGATATTACAAGATCACACAAAGGTGTACAAGACACACTAGATTTGAATCATTTTCAAAAATAAAATAGAATGAGATCGAATTAGACATATTCAGATCCAACTCATATTAAAATAATTAGGTTGCAGATCCTTGCTCAAATCCAAAACATTGTCAATAGCAATATGCATTCCCGAGTTTTAATAAAACACGGGGATAATGGATCAAACATAGGTGTATAAGGCACACCAAATCGGAATCATATTCAAAAATAAAATAGAATATAGATCCAGTAAGACACATTCAAATCCAACTCATAAAACAAATAATTAGAATGCATATCCTTTCTCAGATAAAAAAATGTTATCAACACCAAAATGAATTTCTCAGTTTTAATAAAAAGCATGCATAATGGATCAAATACATGTGTAAAAGGAAAACCACATGCAAATCATATTCGAAAAATGAAAGAGAACGCAAATCCTTGCTCATACCAAAACGTTGTTAACACCAAAATGCATTCCTTAGTTTAATAAAATGCTAGCATAGTGGATCAAAGGTAGGTCTACAAGACACACCAGATCTAAATCATATTCAAAAATGAAATAGAATGTACATCCTTGATTAAATCCAAAATGTTGTTAATGCCAAATTGAATCCCTTGGTTTTAATAAAACCCAAGAATAATGGATGAAATACAGGTGTACAAGACACACCAAATCCAAATCATATTCGAAATGAAATAGAATGAATATCCTTGATTAGATCCAAAACGTTGTTAGCACAAAAATGCATTCCCTATTTTTAATAAAACACATTGATAATGGATGAAATACAGGTGTATAAGACACACCAGATCTTAATCATATAAAAAAAAAAATAGAATGCAATAAAAGGTTATATCGAAACTTATTCACTAGTTCAATAAATTACAAGCAAGGTTAAGGCATAGACTACTCTCCCAAATGGATACCCCTAAACCCGCAACCAAGATGCCAATAAATAGCCCATAAACAGAAGAAAAAAGATTCCCCTTACGATGGAAGAGAATTCTCCTAAAGTGTTGAGTTCATTTTCTATTTAAGTGGTCACTCAGTTATGTCATGGAAATCATAAATATGACACTGATTCTGTTGTAGTTTTGTGAGGAATATTTCCCCTTTTTCATTGTGAAGTATATACCTAAAGGCATGCACCCAACCAAGAAATAGTTTTTCCTTCCTTCTCTCTTATTTTAATGTATATATAGATGATAATGTTTAGTTTTTTTCTTAAGGAAAATTATGTATATGATTATAATATACAATAACTATACTTTCCTTTATTCTCATGGCAATTCACCTTTAAATAGAATTACCTTGATTCTCAAGGAGATTCTCCTTTGAAACAAAAGATGACTTTACTAATATATATATATATATATATATATATATATATGAGGGTTTAATATATATTTGAAATTGACTATAGAAGTCACCTTTGTATTTTATCCATATATCTTTTACCAAATATACTTAATAATAATGATTTGCATCTTCTTAAGACTTATTTGTAGTTTATCCCTCGTCATAACATATAAAAAAATTACTTATAGAACATAAGATATTAGGGAAGGAAATTATTTGAATAATAGTATAATAAGGTGAATATTTGGTTCTAAGTAAAATGTTTTGGATTGGGATGTAGATACATTACATTAATTGAGCATAGGAAACAGGTGAACTTTATAGCAAAAAAAGATGAGAGCCTTCAGGGGAAAGGGTGAGGCTAGAAGAATGAGGGTTTGTAGGAACATGAGGTAGCCTCGGTATGACCACCACCAAGGTAAATCTGAAGAAGGTTTCTGGGCAGTGAATATATGATCCCACCTGGAGGGGGAGAAACCCCCCCCCCCTTCCACAAGATTGCGCCGTAGGGTCTCAAGAATATGACAGATCAACTGGATATGGAAATTACCAGGAAAAATATGAAGGAGAGCAGAGGAAAAAGGATGAAGGGGGGTTTTTTTCCCGAATATGTGGAAAAACCTTCCTTACATATCACATCTGAGAAAATGAGGGAGGGAATAAATAAGTGGAAGAAAAAATACCTAATTGGGAAATTCATTGGCAGCTCGACAAAGGAATGGGATCCAGTAAGATGGATCAAATGAACATTGAACCCCGAAAGGGAACTATGACCTACATATGGGATCCAAGGGTTTCTTCACCATGATTGTTTTCAATATTGAAGATCATGACAGGATATTGATGGGAACCCTTACTTGTTATATTCTATAGGCCTATTCCTTACTTCATGAAAGGAGATGTTTAACCCAGACATACAAGATATGAGCATTGTGCCCATTTGGATTAGGCTATATTCACTCCCCTATTAGTATGGGAGGCTAAAATTTAGGAGGCCATTGGGAAATCCTTTGGGAAATTTGTGAAGGCTTCAGATCAAACAAAGAATCAAAGGTATACTACCTATGCCCAGATATGTGTCTATATGGATGTATCACGAGAACTGTATGAGGAAATCAACTTATCGTTGAAAGATGAGGATTGGCTTCAGCCTCTGGATTATGAACAAATTTTGTTCTGATGCAGGAAAGGCCATGATTATGGACACTTGAGAAAAGAATTCTCAACCCTAAAACCTGCAGTTACTCCCACTTTCGATCGAAAAGAGAAATAAAAGGAGAACGATAGTGAAGGGTTAATTTAGGTTCAACATCGCAAAAGATAGTGGAGAAGGACCCCCAACCCATCCCAACCAAAGAAAAATGGGGTAAAAGAAGCAATCAAAAAATAAGTATGAGATATTGGGAAAACGAGACACTAAGGAGGAGGATATGATGAAAAAGGATCTAGAACCATAGCTCTAGAAAGAGATTCAAACCCTCATAAAGAAAGGAATGATATAGTAGGAGGAAACAATCCTTTACATGGAAGAAGACACATCTGAGGAAGATGAGGATATGGACCTAGGCGAGTTATATTTGGATGAGATTGAGAAATAATGAAGTAAGAAAGGATAGGAGTATGTGTCTCAAAGACAGTTGGAATTCCTACACCAATCTATTATGAATACAAAAGCTTCTCCACAACTTGGAATCACTAAATATATCTTGAAGGGAAGCAATCGTAAATAGTTAGGGGAAGTACAAAAAAGGGGCTGAAAGGTGAATACAAAGAGAATTGTAGAGATAGGCACAAGGATTATAGTGTAACACACCTAGAATTGAAAAATAAATATTTTTATTTATTTGAGAAAACATTATGTTAAATGCATTCTAAATTTATTATGACCAAGTTGGTCAAGGATGGCTGTAATTGAATATTTATTTATTTTAATATTGAATAGAAGAGACACCTATCCAAAGGAGCCTATTGATTGAGTGTTCACTGGACAACTAGGAGGAATGCGTAGCTATAGAAGGCCGGTTGACAAGTGGTAGCATTAGCATTTCACTTTTTAACTGTTGCGGGACCCCTAATACCTACAATTGTTATCATGTTCCCTCAGAGGGGGTACTGAGCAGGTGGCTCATTCAATTCCAAAACTGACCCAAATACCCAGGAAATCTTATAAATACCATCAATATGACCAGGAGGCTCACAACATTCTATTTTTTCAAGTGAATGAACCTTTTGATTTCTGCAAACTAAAAATGCAAGTACACATGGAATTCGATGAGGGGATAGCTAAAGTGGAATTGTTGAGTTAAATCTACTACTAAGTGCTAAGTTACAACAAGTTTTGTATGTGCTATTATCCATAGATCTTCATCTTAGTGGTTCAACGAACAGGATCAGGGATCCTAAGAAAGTAATCTTGGCTACTTCAGGAGATGGTTGGGAGGTACTAAGTTTTTGTTATTTCTCTATGTTATAATTACAAATATCTATTTCTTTTTATGAAGTATGTTTAGTATCTATAGGAGTTTAATAATAACTATTTTGTACTACTCTGTAAAAGGAAGCTATAATTGTTTTCCTATGATGCCATAGTCAAATTTTCATTGCTCATTTTTAATGTTTTTAGGTCCAACATTACTATTAGGATAGTCTTGAAATTATCAACCGTGCTTTCTCTTTTCCGTTTTGTTTTCAAATTATATGGCTACTAACCTAGATAGTATTATTTTCCCTATTTTATATTCAACTTTATTTTATTGCCAATATTTCAACCAGTTAGATCTAAACATCATTATTCATCTTATCACTAATCTCTATCAAATCTAAGTTTGAAAATCCATTTAAATCTATGTAAAACTCTCTCTCTCTCTCTCTCTCTCTCTCTCTCTCTATATATATATATATATATATATATATATATATATATATATATATATGTGTGTATGTATGTATATGTATATATATGTACATATATGTATGTATATGTATATGTATATGTATGTATGTATGTATGTATATGTATGTATATATGTATGTATGTATATATGTGTGTGTATATGTGTGTGTGTGTGTGTGTCTATATATATATATATATATATGTCTATGTATGTATATGTATGTATGTATATATATATACATATATATTTAACATAGTATTTAAACACTTAGTATTCAGGTTATGAATTCCAAATCTAGAATAAAAAATACAAATAATAATTATTCAACTATTTTACTGTCTGAAGTAGGGGTTACATAGAATACTGAGCATCGAACTTAGGGAACATTTGATATCTAGGGTTCAATGCTTATGATGATTAAAATACATTTTTAAACTACTACATGAATCTTAAAACCCTTAAGTTCTATAACTTAAACAATTAAAATTTCTCTTAAAACAACCTTACGGCTTCACCTTGTAATCACATTTGTTTAACTAAAATATTCAAACATAGCTAATATTTTCCTATGGCCTCATGGCCCTAAAACCCTAGTTACATTTATCATGGATAGAGCTCTGAAAATAAATAAATAAATAATTATACCAGGTTTAGAGATCGAAATTCATAAAGACCTTGGTGAATGTTTTAATTCACACAGTGGCATACGATGTTTATCATTCTCAAGATTTCAGTGGCCTCATGGCCCAAATAAATTATCTAGCAATAGAAAAATTGCCTTACGGCCTAAAAACCTTAAAACATATCTCTAACAATGCTAAGGAGTATCCATGGACTTATGACATGTTAAAAAAAACTATTTTAAATAGAAAGAGAAACTGATAAACAAGATAGTGTTCAGAACTACGTCAAAGGCCCTCACGAGTTCTTTTCTTTTTAGTTACTAAACATCACAAACACAAGTATCCACTTGAAAACCCTTATAAACATGACAGTGGTGTCAAGACCCTTTCACAAAACATATGAAATAGGGCATTGGTCTCACAACCATAAATAGTCTTCATAGAAAAACATATTTACTGTTAAACCAAAAACGATTGGGTAAGTAGACCAACAATCCCTCGTGGTTTTTATTTCTAAAAAGTAATTTTTTTACATTATGGAGGGATAGTCACAGGACTGTTTAAAACACATCTTCAAGACATTAAAATGTATCTCTAAAAAAACGTTATAATCATTTCGACTCTATAGCCGAAAGGTCCTTCCTTACATTATCAAATATAAATTCCTCATGGATTCACCAAAGAGAGTTATCACTTTCACATTGAAAATACAAATGTATAGATGGAGTCCCAAACTATGGCATCGAAACTTAGGACAAGCCACGATGCTACTAGCCTCAGATCCATGGAAAGGTGGATAACATATCTTACCTGAATGAAGCTCTTTATCCTCACCTCATTCAACCAAAAACTTGTTACCACAGTCTATTCACAACAGTCTCCTACACGTAAACAATACAAGGGTCATCATGCTGAACTCTAAATATAACATACCATAGAAAATATTATTGTAAAAAGAAGTGAAGGGATTTACCTTCTAGTTTAATCAATGAAGCAAAACTTAAAAGCAGTGGTATGATCACTAGTTTTACCACCTCGCATAACCAAAACCATGCAACAATAGTACAAGTGTGAAGACAAGGAGGAAGGGTGTCAAGGTTCGAGAAGCTCAACTCCTCCACCTTCGAAACCACGCTAAAACTGCATAGCAATATAGACAGAGGATGGTCAAACTGTTGATGTATTTGTAACATCAAAATGTATTCATCTGTATACCTTATGTATTGTACCTTGATGTTTATTCCAGGATGTGTCTATAATGTAATTGAGTCATGTCATGATCCGATATTCCGATCAGGAAATTTCTATAACGTAAACAAGTCATGTCAAGTCATTGTGGGTAACCCTCCTATTGGTCAAGGGTTAAAGTCCTCGCAGTTGTGGGGCCCTAGGGTTATTAGACTATCCTAGTGAATTCAAACCTAGGTGAGTCATTGTAAGTCGAGGAAATAGGCCCCACCATCTAAGTCAAGGTTAACCCTCCTTGTTGAGCAAAGGGAAAATTCCCCACAAGTTGTGGGGCACTAGGGTTATTAGACACTCCTAGAGATGTCGGCTCTAGTAAGTAATTATTAAGTGAGGCTGACATGTTGGAGTGGGATTCAAGTGAACGGAAGAATATAAATAGAGCGTGAGCCTTTATATTTATCACACACACACTCACTCATTGGGGTGCATAAGTGAGAGAGAGACAGAAGCTGTGGAGATCATATTTATGTTTTTGGGTTTTACTGCTGCCATTGGTGGTCATTCTATCTCTAAGGAAGTTGCAGGTATTTTTTCCTTTATGGTTAACCTGAAGAAAATTCTTTGTGTCTCTTGTCTCTTGTGTTTTATTGTTGTGCATGTTATTCTCTCAGTTAAAGATCCTAAGATCATAATGCTAGCTTGAATGATAAAAATCTAACATGGAATCAGAGCTAACCTGAGAAGAAGACATTATGCAACTGAAGAAGCTAGGGCTTCTTAATTTTTGGGTCTCTCTCCATAATCCATCAGCAAAAGTATGCTAGGATGAATCTCCATTGAAGGGCACATCTTTCTATCAAAGCGGAATTTGATTTCGAGCATTTTCAGTTTTCGGTGGGGGAAATTAGGGATTTCTACAGAAGAGGAATTTTTTAGTGAGATCGGCATAGGATTCATATCCTCATTAAAATTGAATTTTAGATACCTAGATCAAGATTTTTGGTTGGGTGAAACTCTGAGAAAGTCAAACCCTAGTTTGACCCTGAGCTAGAAAAAACCCAAAATACTAAAACTACTAAGTTTTGGTACATTTTCTATATCCTGAGATTGGCAAAGGATCAGGAGCTGAAAATTGTACAGGCCGAAGATAAAATCCTTATTTACATTGTGTCCAAAAATTGAGCCTCATGTTTTCTATATTCGGGGAGATATGATTCATCCAATTTAGGGTTCTAGCCTCTTTCATAATTCATCTCTAAACAGGACACCTGAGGAGAATTGCTATATATTGGGATACCAAGGTCCAAATGAATTTTTCAAAGATGTTTCAAAAATTAAACAGACTACAATTTCTGTGGTCTGAGTTTTAGACCTAGAATATTACAAATTGACATGTGGCAGTCCATACAACATCATTGTTATGAACAGTCATGTAACATGTCACCTTGGTAAAAAGATCATACGTTCCAATTGGTGAAACCAATTCTGATGAAACATATGGTGTTGGAATCAGGACATGAAAGGTTACCTCGGCATGATGTTTCATACATAGAGGACCATTAATTTTGGAGATATCATAGAAACAGTAATAGACATTTCTGTAAAAGAAATTGGTAAACTAGGGCTTCCTATTCCAGGAGCTTCCCTCCACTGTTTTCAGAAAATGAGTACATTAGACAGCTCAACTTGAAGAGATCTATATTTCTATCCAATAATATCTAAAATATTTACTGGTTTTGAAAATTAGGGTTTCACTGACAAACCCTAGATCATCCAGCTCCGAAACCAGGACGGACACCTCAAATCGGTAAGATCTAATCTTTTGTTATTTTCATTTGAGGTTCTCATTTCAAAGTGATCTATCACATCAGCTTGATGAAAAACTTGGTGAAGTTGACAACTTCCAAGCATGGAAATATATGATCTCTTTGAAGAAAATGGATTGGACACCTACATGAGTAGAGAGGTTCCAGTTTTAGAGGGAGATGAGGATCAAAGCCGTACACAAGAAGAACTTGGTCAAGGCCAAGAAGATCATTGTTGATTCAATCATGGATCATCTTATACCACAAGTGTCTTCCCTAAATACATCGAAAGATATGTTTGATTCTCTGATCAAGCTATTTGAAGGGAAGAACATAAATCAAAAGATGGCTTTGAGAAAATAGTTGAAGAATGTGAAGATCCAGAATACAAAACAACTTGAAGCGGTAGAAGAAGAAGTGGAGAATGAGGAAGTGGTGATAGCCACCTTGAATGGCCTCCCAATATCATGGGATTCATTCATGTGAGGAATGTGTGCCAGAAGGAAGTGATGACTTTCAATAGACTCTAGGAAGAAGAAGAAGCTCGACTCATAATAAGAGGAAAGATGGAAGCAACTGAAAATCAAGCTCTCACCATCCAAAGAAGATCCCTCAACCAATGAGGAATATGAAGATCTCAAATCTTGAAGAAACTCTTATCCATCTCATCATTTGGATAAGAAACAATGATATTATGAATGAAGAAGAAAATGAAGTTGAAGGCTCAAGAAGGAGTCTACCCACGCAACAAATAAAGATAAGTATTCAATTGTCATTTCAAGGTATTGTTTTGTTATGCATTCAGTTAATGTATTATGCATGATATAATGTTTGCATTAATGACAGTATATTACTAATATGCATGTGATGGGTAAGTAGCTCATGGTGCTATACAACTCTCCATTTCTACTTATCTCGAATGAAACCTCTTTGCTAACATATTGGATTAGTGCACAATCTCAATGTTGTCCTGGTAGAGATGGAAGGCATCTAGAAAAGTTTCCGTGAGATATGGATGAATGTTGTATTGGCTAAAGTAGTTGCATGATCATATATTTATGTATAAGAACTTGCCAATTTGAATATTCCTTATGAAATGTTTCTAACCATACAAATTCATTTGACTTGTAGGAAAGATCGCATACATAATCTCCCACAAGCAAAGAAGGATAAGAATTGTTCCAAAGAACAAGTGACGATAGTTCAAGTTGAAGAATAAATATGATGAATGCAGTGACATCATTAATAAAGAACCTTCCAGCTATGAAGAAGTAACCAAGAAGAAAGGGAAGACCAGTTCAAGAAGAATGATGTCTAGGATGCAGTATTGAGACCTGAAGAGAAGTTCATAGTTCCATCATGCAGTAGATGGAAACATCATGGGATAACACATACATAATGAGATTCATGAATATTTGAACCTATGCTACAAGTTTGATAGAGGATGACAAGCTCACAGATGGGTGTGAGAAGAACTTTCAAAAAATTTCAAGATAGAGGATCTTGGTATCCAATGATCCTAGATGGATACTACTTGTCACTCTGGTACATAATGTCTTAGTGCATAGAGTACGAAAGACAGAGGGATAATGATGCTCTGCTTCAAAGGGAGTGACTATAGAAGATATTTAGGTTCAACATGGTACGACAAGATGGATAGATTACTGATGACTCTAGGATTTACTAATATTAAAGCAGATTCCAACCTTTTCTTCAAGGTTGAAGGTAGAAGACCAGTGATGCTCTTGTTATGTGTCGATGCACTATGTTTTAGGCATGGAGGTATGCACAAGGGAAGTATACAGTAGAGATCCTAAATAGGTTCAGGATGATGGACTACAAGTCCATGACCACACCTATGGCATCAAAGTTGAAGCTATTGAGTGTTGCTTCATTAGAGATAGTTGATGCCATGATGTATCGTCAGATGATTTGTTCCTTACTGTACCTGACGAATACAAGAGAAGATATTTGCTTTGCTGTGAACATATTGATACATGTCCACTTGATGGTTGCAAAGAATGCATTTAGGTACCTAAAGGGTACAATTGAGTATGGGATCAAGTGTGATCTCTTGGTTTGGAAGGATGGAGTCTTGCATGGCGTTGAGTACAACTGAGGCAAAAGATGTTGCCGCTTTCTATTTGTGAGGTAGTATGTTTATTTTGAAAAATACTATTTGATTTGGTTTATCTAACTTGCATTTGTTGTATGATGCAGAGAGGAGCAGTGATTCAGATCAAGAGCTATTGAAAGAAGGATTTATAGCATAGCTAATGAGACAGGTTGCCCTCAGATGTAGTCAGTCCTGGTGAAGCTCACAGGTCATCCTTGGATGTAATCAGTCTTGATGTGATTCTATGATAGAAATGGCCAAAGTGAATTTTGAGTACTTTAGGGAGAATCTTGGTGTTCTTGAGATCGAGGTTCCCTCCAAGGGGAAATGATGAGACCGAGATCCATTCTGACATGGGAGAGGATTAAGTTCCTTCCATGGTCAGATGTAAGGGCTGATCCATTATTTCATGGTGAGAGGATTTAAGTTCCTTCCATGTCATATATGAGTGTTGACCCATTCTGATATTACTGTAGGATTGGTTCCTACATGATCACATATAAGAGCTATTGCCATTCTTGGAATGGATATGCCTAGTCAATTACCAACAAAAATCAGTCTAGGACTGAGAGCCATTCTAATTTGATATAGGGATGTGTTCTCACTTGATCAGATGTAAGGGATGAACCATTCTGTCATGGTTAAAGGATTAGTTTCCTCCCATTTCAGATGTGAATGTTGGCCATTCTGATGAGTAGGTCATATGTAAGGGAAACTGCCATTCTCTGGGAGAATGGAGGTTCCTGGTCAGTGACCAGGTAGCTCAGTGTGGGACTGGGGGACATTCTGATAGAATTGTAGGATTGGTTTCTACATGCTCAGATGTGAGTGCAAGCCCTTTCGATGCGGTGCTTTCTATCATGGTCAGATGCAAGTGCAGATCCCTTTCGATGTGGTGCTTTTGAGCATGGTCGATTGTAAGTACTAAGCCTATTCGATGCATTGCTTTCGACCATAGTCAACAATAAGTAATGATCCTTTCCAATGCCGTGTATTCGGACATGGTCGGATGTAAGTGCAGAGCCTTTTCAATGAGGTGTGCTTGCACATGGTTGGATATAAGTGCTGAACCATTCTAGCGCGATGTGTTTACACATGTTCAGATGTGAGTGTTGGGCCTTTTTGAGAAGATGAGGTCAGATGTGAGTGTTGGGCATGACTTTTTGACAAGATGAGGTCATATGTAAGAGTTGGGTGGGCCATTCTGACTTAAGTGTCATATATAAGAACTAATGAAGACCTACATGAAGGGTAGGCCTACAGGAATAACTCTGTAGAACTTCTTGTGATGAGAAGAATGAAGAAGATAGCACCATTTGATTGAGATAGTAGAAGCAGTAATGATGATCATGATTCAGTGATGATCCAGCTTCAATGACGATCCAGATCAAGTGATGATCTAGACTTGATGATGATCTAGCAGAGATGATCCCAATCAAGTGATGATCTAGACTTGATGATGATCTAGCAGAGATGATCCTGATCAAGTGATGATCTAGACTTGATGATGATTCGACAATGATGATCTAGATAAAGTGATGATCTAGGATTGATGATGATCCAACAGTGACGATACAGATCAAGTGATGATACAAACTTAATGATGATCTAGCAGTGATGATTTAGATTGAGTGTTGATCTAGATCCAGTGAAGATGATCCAGATCAAGTGATGATATAGATCCAGTGATGATGATCTAGATCGAGTGATGATTTAGATCCCGTGATGATGATCCAGATTGAGTGCTGATCTAGATCTAGATGAAGATCATGATAACTTGATGATGATTCAGATGATATAGAGAAGAATACTTGTGATGATAAATTGTGTCGAGAGAATACCTTCCTAGTTAAGAGGGAGTGTTGATGTATTTGTAACTTTCGAATGTATTCATCCGTATATCTTATGATTGTACCCCAATGTTTATTCCAAGATGTGTCGATAGTGTAATTGATTCATGTCATTCCCTGATGTTTCGATCAGGAAGTTTCTATAATGTAAATAAGTCATGTCAAGTCATTGTGGGTAACCTTCCTATTGTTCAAGGGTTGAAGTCCCCACAGTTGTGGGGCCCTAGGGTTATTAGATTATCCTAGTGAAGTCAACCCTAGGTGATTCATTGTAAGTTAGGTAAATAGTCCCCACCATCTAAGTCAAGGTTAACCCTCCTTGTTGAGTAGAGGGAAAAGTCCCTACAAGTTGTGGGGCACTAGGGTTATTAGACACTCCTAGAGATGTCGGCTCTAGTAAGTAATTATTAAGTGAGACCGACATGTTGGAGTGGGATTCAAGTGAACGAAAGAATATAAATAGAGAGTGAGTCTCTCTATTTATCAAACAAACACTCACTCATTGGAGCGCATAAGTGAGAGAGGAGAAGTTCTCTCAAGTGAGAGAGAGAGAGAGATAGAAGCTATGGAGATCATCTTTATGTTTTTGTGTTTTATTGCTGCCATTGGTGCTCATTCTATCTCTGAGGAAGTTGTGGGGTTTTCTCCTTTATGGTTTCCCTGAGGAAAATTCTTTGTGTCTCTTGTCTGTTGTGTTTTATTTATGTGCATGTTATTCTCTCAGTTAAAGATCCTAAGATCATAATGCTAGCTTGAATGATAAAAATCTAACATGAACCATACAGAGCACAAACTAAGAAGCAAATGATACAAGGATTAAATAACAATGCAGACACCTCTTTCGAGGCACCATAAACCCTTAGTGTTTTGCAACATGGAAAAATGCCACCATCTAGATCATTCTAGACCTTCACATGGACTATGTAATGTCTCCTTTAATACACATTCAAATCACATCATATCAACCTTTATTCCTTTTTGAACATGGCTGAACTTGGTCGCATTATTTGTTCCTTGCACTTTTCTATTAACATAGGGTTAATCCAGATGGAGATCAGTGTCCACCCACCTATTCCACTAGCTCAAAACAATTGTCCATTGTGGTAGTTTCCTAGTTATTTTTCTACAGTTTTTCGGGTCCCAAACTTTCGAGGCTGTTTTGAGGCCATAAATGTCATTTTTTGGAAATTCAAGAAAAAATGGTAGCCATCGTCATGCTTTTGGTTGACCAAAAGTTTTAAATATTATATAGACCTTTCCAACGAGCTATTGAATTCCCAAATCAGAGATTGTATGCAAAAGTTATTACCCCGGGAAGTTGACTATTCAACTTACCACCTTGGGGCCGCAAACTTTATGACAGTTCATCATCTAGGGTTACGTTTTGGAATTTTGGGGTTCTCACCCTCATTATTATAAATAGGACCCTTTGGCCTCATTTTATATTCATCTTGGCATGGATGAGTGTACCAGCCACATCTCTTCTCAGAGATAGCTGCCACCATTCTGGAAATTGTATTATAGTCTCTTCTATTTCCGCAATTTTATAGAATATTTGTCTACTGTATCTCTGTTATATTTGAAAAATATCTATTATAATGAATATGTATATGTTCTTTCATTTCATTCACACATAAATCCAGATCAGTGATATCATAGCAATCTGCTCTTTGATTGTTTCTCGGTGCATGTCCCTGACGAGGTCCGAGTATAGAGAGTTTGGTCTCGAACTAGTTTCACTTGATCATTATCACTGTCCCAAATGACCACCCATGGTGTATGAAAAGAGAGACAATGGAGTAGGAGATCCCATCAAGTCGCTGCTCAAGGAATCCCTCAAGCGACAGAGGAATGAGGTGATGGATAGTTTTACCCAGATCCTTCTACGAATTACAGAAGCGGCAAGTGCATATTCAATGAGTAGCTGGTTCAGGGATGAAACTCCCTCTAAGGTACAAGTTAACTTTGATATTCCTTTATTTGAAGGAAATATCGATGCAGATGCCCTGGATAATTGGTTGAATGTTCTAGAAGGGTATTTCTCTGTCCACAATTTTTTCGATAGAGAAAATATCACCTTTGCACTCCTTAAGGCAGTCTCCCATTTCCAAAATTGGTGGGGTAATTATTGTGAGTAGAAATCATCAGATGAGTCTAGAATGTTTGAAACAAATCCCACTTGGGCCTCTTTCATAGATGCCTTCACGGAACAGTATTACCCTATGGGAAACTATGATGACCAGTACACAAAATGGACCATTCTGTGTCAAGAAAGGGACCAGACAGTGTCAGAGTACACCAAAAAATTTCATACCTTGCATACAAAACTGAGTATTAAGGACTCTGAGCGACACCTGAATCTGAAATATCGTAGTGGTCTACATCGATACATTCGAACTGAGATGGACTTCCTTGACATCTCTTCACTTGGATCTGCCTATTGGTATCATGTCAAAATCGAGGAGAAATTTCAACAAAAGAAGAAGCGAGACTCTAGACCTGCACACCCACCATAGAAGCAAGGCAAGGGAAACCCTGGCCCACAAAACATAGGACAAGGAAAGGACAACCAGTCCCTGCCACAAGCAAAGAAGGGAGATAGAAAGACAAAGGACACCGGTAAGTGGTGCAAATTTCATAAAAGCCCTTGGCATAACACTAATGAATGTCAATCAAAGAAGTCATTAATGGTTGAGATCAAATCTTTAGAATCAGATCTTGATTCTAATTCTGAACCCAATGCCACAGCTGCATACAATGGGAGGCATATCATTGACGTAGACCCCACTGCCACTGTTGCTACCGCATAGATTCAACTAGAGGATCCTAAAGAGTCAGAGGCAGAGGAGTGCCTATTCCACTCGCAGATGTGGGTGAAGGGAATGCCTCTACATTTTGTTGTTGACAACGGCAGCCAAAAGAACCTGATCTTAGTAGAATTCATCAATAGATTGGAGCTTTCAACAACACCACACCCACAACCTTACTGCATCGGTTGTCTAAGCCATGGACGAGCTATATGCATTACTCAACAATGCCTCCTACCATATGGCATCAAGACTTTCAAAGATAAGGTACTGTATGATTTGGCCCCACTTGAAGTCTGTGATGTTATTTTAGGACAACCATATTTGTGGAAGCGTCATGCTATATATGAGTCACGACCTCGTAGTATCATTGTTACTTTGGGAGGAAAAATCTATAAAATAGTAGAGATCGTTGCACCTAACAAAGTGTCACAAGGTAGGAAGATAAGCTCCCACATCAGAAAATTATTCCTCTTAACAATTGCGTCTGAAGGAGAACATAAGATCATAGAGACCTCCACACCCTCTGCACAGGGTGTCTCTACTAATTAGACACAAGAAGAAGACAGAGCCATTGTTTCCTCATCTATCGAAGTACCTCTATGATGCAAGGCCATGTAATCAAGGTGCTCATCTAGAAACAAATCATCCATACAACAATTACAGCCCTCTTGGGATGTCAAAGAAAGGAAGCCTCTTCACTTTAGCAAATGTCACACCAGGAGATCAACTCAACACATAGTTCAAGATATGATACGAGATTCGATGCAATGGAGACCATTGCTTCCTAAGGAGGGAGGATTGATCCAGCTGGAGATCGGTGTCCACCCACCTATTCCACTGGCTCAAAACAATTGTCCATTGTGGCATTTTCCTAGTTACTTTTCTACAGTTTTTTGGGTCCCAAACTTCCAAGGCCGTTTTGAGGCCCTAAACGATGTTTTTTGGAAACTAAGGGCCAAGTGGTTACCATCGAACGCCCAAATCGAAGATCGTATGCAAAAGTTATGACCCCGGGAAGTTGACTGTTCAACTTACCACCTTGGGGCCGCAAATTTTATGATGGTTCATCTTCTAGGGTTACGTTTGGGAATTTTGGGGCTCTCACCCTCATTATTATAAATCGGCCCCTTTGGCCTCATTTTGTATTCAGCTTGGCACGATGAGCGTAGTAGCCACATCTCTTCTCAGAGATAGCTACCACCATTCTGGCAATTGTATTATAGTATGTTCTATTTCCGCAATTTAATAGAATGTTTGTTTACTATATATCTGTTATCTTTGCAAAATGTCTGTTATAATGACTCTATATATTTTCTTTTATTTCATTCACACATAAATCTAGATCAAGGGTAGTGCTAGTATTTCTTTTATTTTCCCCTTTTTATTCTGTGGCTTAGGATAAGTGGTATCTCCTAGGTTAGGACTTGTTTTTATTTGTATCCAGGAGGCTTTAATCCTAGTTGTTTTCACCTCACAAGAAAAACAGAGGTTTCGCTTTATCCTTCAAAGGTAAGTAATACATGTGACCCTCCTTTCCTTAGCTGATAGGTAGGGTCAATAGCTGAAAGGATCACAAACAACATCCACAACACAATCATCCAAGAGAAGATCAATGTAATTTTTAATGAAAAAATAATTTTTGACGTTATAACATTACTTGCAAAAAGGAACATGTGGTTTACAGCACTAAACATAGTTTAAAGGTCGTATGGACCTAATGTTTTCTTCATATCGTATAATCATATTTAAGACACATTTAGTTGGTTGTCACAACTAATAAAGAGCGTAGATCATAACATCTTATCGAATTATATTCTTAATATTTTACGGATTTGTATATATGTATTGATAAAAAAATTATATAATGTAATTTCGGAGACATTACAAGTGCTATCAAAGAGAGTTTCCAAACATTAGGCTTGATTGGCTCACTCGCATATAAACCATAAAAAAATATATTGATCATATTTTAAAATTTATTTATGTACAGAAATATAATTTTTTTTTTGCAGGAAAATGGAAGGTGTTGAAGCATCTTCTGAAAATGGATCCCATCACAATAATCGAGACAACATTTATGTCGAACTAAATAATCAACCCTCATATTTACTTCAAACAGTGAAAGACTTAAAAGATGAACTAGACACTATGAAAGTAGATAATGAAAGAATTTTGAAATTGAATCATATTTTACTAGACAAAATACATAACAGAGGGAAAGATAAACGGAATGTGTATGAAACTAGTTCTGAAACAATATCGTACCAAGACAAGGGTAAGCAATTAAAATTTTCTGATAATGAGTCTTCTTCAAGAGTTAACGTAAGGTCACATAGAGGAAAATATAAATGTACAAGTAAAAGTAGTGAAAGAGACCGTAAACCTATAAAAAGGAAATATAAACCTTATGAAGAAATCTCAGGAGAATTTAAAAAGATAAAAACTCCCATGTTTGACGAGAAAGTAGAAAAAGGTGAAGAAGCAAAAGCTTGGTTATCAGAAATGAATAAATACTTGCAGATTTATAACTACTTTGATAGGTTGAAATCCTAGATGGATTTCTACAACCTAACCAGAAAAGTTGAAATCTCATGGCAGGACATAAAAAGAGTCAAAACCCTTAAGGAAAAGTATTTAACCTGGAGAGTCTTTAAAAAGTAATTTAAAAAGAAGTTTTTATCTAAATAGTATTATGAGGAAAGAGCTAAAGAGTTTTATGGACTAAAACTACGTTCCATGTCAATGAAAGAGTCAGGTAGAAAATTACTAGGTTCACTAAGATATGTACCATACATAATTCATGAAAAACCTAAAATACAAATATTTTTAAGCTTCCTTCCTACTAGCTTCAAATACATAATTGAGTTTGATAACCCAAAGACCCTTGAAGAAGCAATGAGAAAAGAAGAATTATGTTATGAACATAGTGAAAAGAGAGAAAGTATACCTAACTAAAAGAATAAGAGAACAAGCAACTTTGATTAGAAGAGAAAAGGTTTTATGTCTAATGAAATTTTTGGAAATAATTCTTCGAATTTCTCTAAAAATAATTATCAAGGAACAAATTTTAAAAGAAAAACACAGCAAAATACTACAACACCAAAGGGGCAGAGATGTTCTTAATAATTATGTTAAAAATAATGAACATAAGAAACTTGTAAAGTGTTGGGAATGCCAGGGACCTCAATATGAAAATGATTGTCTAAATAGAATGAGGAACTATATCAATGTGCATACCATTCAGGAAGAGGAAACAGTTGGAGATGTAGCAAACGAAATTCCCTAAATCACCAATCCGGTCGATCTAACTTCATGAAAACTTAGAAAATTCATTGAAGTAATTACACACATATATGCATCATTCATGAAATATACAGCTAAAACACAAGATATTTCATTCAAGCATTCATGATTTCATATTAATTTATAGACTAGTGCAGTTGTAGGGATTGAAACATAAGAGATACTTATCTTTATCAGAAGCTTGTCCCACAACCAGCTATGGCATTGCAACATTCCACCAAACCATAGGCCAGTGTGCTAATCAATCTCTCAACAAAACTTCCACCCCCGAGCTAGGCATGATTTCCCCAAGGAATAAGGAACACTAGAATACTTTCCCATAGCCAAGGATACCATAAAAATCAGCCAATCCAACATAGTTGGGTTTATCATACTTACACAAGAAGTGATTTACACATAGCCAAAGTTTATACAAGTCACAGCCAAGCCAACAAATGGGTTTGTCAGGATACCAACCAAGCCATCCTTCTATTTGGATTTATCAGGATTACACATACAATGGTTTACACTTAGAAAAAATTCACATGAGACACAACCAATCCAACAAATGGTTTTTCCAGGATACTATCCAAGGCATCCTTCCCATTGGGTTTATCAGGAATGCACATAAATTGGTTTACACTTAGCAAAAATTGACATGAGAGACATCCATTTGAACATATGGGTTTATCAGGCTACCAGCCAAGCCATCCTTCCTGTTGGGTTTATCAGGATTACACACACAGTGTTTTACACTTATCCAAAATTCACATGATACACTTCCAAGCCAACAGATGGGTTTATCAGGCTACCAACCAAGCCATCCTTCAAGTTGGGTTTATCAGGCTGCCAAGGAGGTGGAAATATTAACTTCTAATCTAGTTAGATCAATCCTAGAGTGATGGAGACCTATACTAGATCTATCCTGACTTCTAAACATTTACACACCCAACACAAGGAAGCATTCCCTACTCTGCTACATAGTCCCTTAGGCCACGCCTTCCCTTCCAGTGTTATTCAGGGTATGCAAAGAAGAAAATGATCCCTCTAGATTTGTTTGTGAGGTTCCTTCACACACTAGATTTATCAAGCAAGTCCAAACTCCATTTTTTCATTCCCCAAATCAGTTAAAACTAAAAAGAGGATGTCCACACAATGGTCTCAATTATGGGATTAACAAAACATAAGAGAAGACAATGAATACACATGCACACAACAATTACAATTTTTTGATAATTTCTTGATTCAGATAGACTACTACAAAAATGAAATCCTTTGCTGGTCAATCAATTCAAAAAGATAAATAGGATTCTGGGCATTCGCATTTGCTCAGAAATGACTAACAGATACGAAAAATCATGATAAAAAAAATTCCCCGAACACTTCTTGCAAAATGTTCCACACAGTCCAAATTGTGAGAGGAAAGTGAAACACGACTGAATGAGGGAAAGGCAGACATTTTTTTTATTTTTTTTTGGGGGGGGGTGTTTTCTTTCCCAAGAAGATTCAAAAAATGTTTTTCGAGAAATGGTGCTCTTCCCATTTTGAATTTAATCCCAATCTACCAATATCCCCACCTTATCCTTAGGAAAAATCATGCCCCCATCTCATTTTTTCACATTGACATAGCTGGCTGTAGGATTTTAATAAAAAAAATTGCAAATTTAACCTGATGTCCAAGATTATAACGTTTAGCTAGCATAAAACACCATCGTTCTAAATCTTAATTGTCAAAACATAAACACTAAATCGATGGTGTGGATTTTGACTTGAGCTCCACACCATGATTATTTACATCATATTATTTAAATGAAAACAAGGTCAAAAATAGGGTGTTACATTCCCTTCCCCCTTCAATAGCACTATCCTCGGTTCTTTACAACATTCAACAAAAATGATTTGTTGGTACTGCCCTCAGCAATCCACAGAATTGAAAAAAAATGGATGTGTCAGTTACATGGCATCCTCCAGCTCCCATGTAGAATTTTCAGGTCTGTAGTGCTCCTATTGCACCTTTACTTGTCCTATTGCTTGGTTGTGGAGCATATTGACCTTCCTAGCAAGGATGCACATAGGCTTGATTTGGAACTCTCCCTCTGGTTTCACCTGCATCACATCCCAATTTATTACATGGTTAGGATCATGTACATATTACTTAAGCAAGGAAACATGAAAGACATTATGAGCCCTACTGCTAGTAGGAAATTTAAGTCTATATGAAATTGGTCCTATTCTTTCAAGCACTTCAAATGGCCCACATCATCTAGGAGACATCTTGGCAATATTCCCAAGCTTCAAGGAACTTTTATTTTGCTTCACCCCAAGGTAAATGTGGTCCCCAATACTAAACTATCTATTCATCCTATGCTTATATGAATATATTTTCTATCTGTCCTGGGATTCCTTTAGATTTTGTCTAATTTTTACAACTTCCTTCTCCATCTCCTTGAGCAATTATGGACCGATCACAACTCATTTCACTGGGTTATCCCATGTTACTGGTGTTCTTCACCTCCTACCATACAAAGCTTCATATAGACTCATCCCCAAGGATTCTTGTAGTCCATTATTATAAGAAAACTCTACCAAGTGTAAATAGTCTTCCCACTAGGATGGTTTGTCCATCACATACATGTGAAGCATGTCTTCCAGCACTTGGTTAAGTCTCCTGGTCTATCCATCGGTCTGAGGATGGTAGGAAGTGTTGAAATTCAATTGTGCTCCCAAGTCTGCAAACAATCCTTTCCAAAATTTAAAACTGAACGTAACATCTCTTTCAGAGACTAATGCCTTAGGAAATCCATGCAATTTAAAAATTTCTTTCATGAAAATATTAACAATATCATCGGTCTTATGCATGGACTTTACTGGTATAAAATGCGTTTCCTTCGTGGAATTTTCCACCACAACCATTATGGAACCATGTTGTCTCCAAGTCATCGGAAATCATGTAATAAAGTCCATAGAAATCACTTCCTATTTATATTCTAGAACGAGCGAAGAATGCAACAAACTTGCTGGGTGTTGATGTTCAACCTTAAATTGCTGACAATTTAGGATTCTTGAAAATATATATAGTCGTGTCCTTTTTCATGATTAGCCAAAAGTATTGCTTTCTTGTTGTAGCAATCGTCTTTTGTTATCTTGGGTGAACAGAAAATGGAGCTTGATGGATTTCATCCATAGCAACCCTCCTCAACTCTACTACATTAGGAATGTAAATTTTGTTTTTATAAGTATGAATTTCATCTTCTTATAACTCATAACCTTCATACTTATTTTCACGGCTATGCTGCTGCAATTTATCCTTTACTTGCGCATACATTTCATCTTCACCATTACGGTTAATAATTTGTTGTCTCAAATATGATTGGAAAGTGCCAATAGATTCCACCTTCATTTCTTGTACTTTCTGGCTGAGTGTGTCATCTACCTTATTCTCCTTACCTTTTATGTACTTGATTTCAAAATGAAACTCACATAAAAATTCTAGCCATCTAGCTTTCCTAGCGCTAAGAGTAGGGTTATCAAACAAATATTTCATACCGCAGTTGTTTATCCTTAACTCAAATTTTCTTCCCATCAAGTAATGCCTCCACATATTGAGAGCATGTACAATGGTTGCAAGTTCCAGATCATGCGTGGCATAGTTATTTTCATGCTCCTTCAGCTTCATGGATTCATAAGATATCATGTGGTTGTCTTGCATAAGGAATCCTCCAAATCCTTGGCCCCGTGCATCTGTGCATACTACAAAATATTTTTCTAGGTCTGCAACTTTCAAGACCAGTGCACTTGTGAGAAGATACCTCAACTACTCGAAACTTTCTTTTCACTTCGAGGTCCATTCAAACATTATCCCCTTCCTTTGCAAAGAAGTGATAGCATGTGCAACCTTAGAGAATCCTTCAATGAATCTCCTGTAGTATCCTACAAGCCCCATAAAATATCTTACCACTGTCACATTCTTTGGAGTTGGCCAATTCTTAATAGCCTTAATCTTGTCACGTCCCATGAATATACCCTCTTCTTAAATAATGTGACCCAAGTACTGAATTCTATTCTTATGGAAGTCACACTTGCTCATATTTGCATAAAGCTGATGTTCTCTCAGAAATTTCAATGTTAGTCTCAAATGTTCTTCATGCTCTTCTTCATTCTTAGAATAAACAGGAATGTCATCAAGGAAAACAAGAATGAATTTGTCCAAATACATGTTCAAGACTTTATTCGTAAGGCACATAAATGTTGCTAGTGCATTTGTGAGACCAAATGGTTCCACTACAAACTCATAATGCCCATACCTTGTTCTGAAGACTGTCTTATGAATGTATTCATCCTTGATTCTCACCTGATAGTAACTAGACCTCAGTACAATCTTGGAAATACATTTTCTCCTTTCATTTGATGAAAGAGGTCATCAATTATCGGTAGGGGATATTTTTTCTTGACCGTGACTTTGTTCAACTTCCTGTAATCAATACACAAACTGAGTGTACCATATTTCTTCTTTACGAATAGAATTGGTGCTCCCCAAGGAGACACACTCGGCCTGATATAATTTTTCTCCAACAATTTCTGCAGCTGCATCTTCAACTCTAACATTTCTAGTGTACTCATTCTGTAAGTTTCTTTGGACACTAGTGTTGCTCCTGGAACAAGCTCAATCATGAAATAAATGTCTCTCTTTGGAGGAAGCCTTAGAATCTCATTAGGAAAAAAATCTTTGAATTCTTGCAACACGTGATAGTCTTCCAACTAGAGAGTTTCATTCTCTGCTTCCTCCTCAATATAGGTTGCATACAACTAACAACCTTTTCTACAAAACTTCTTCAATTGCATCACTGAAATATGTCTTACAAAAATTACCTTTGGTATGCGTCTTACAATTATTGGGTTCCCTTCTTCATCCATCCATTCAAAATTCTTGTTATAATATTCAAGCTTCAGCTTGTGAGCTTACAACCAATCCATTCCAATGAGAACATTAGTCTGTTTTGTTTTATTTATATAGATATAGATAACGTAATTTTTTTTTCGGCTGGCGAAATTTTTTTACGTTTGGTTTTTCGGTCGAACAACCTTTGCTGTAAATAACGGTTCCATAACGAAAAAAAATTATTCGTCCAAACAATTATTCGGCCGAATAATTATTCGACCGAATAACCTCTGAGACATGAAACCTGCACAATTTTCAGGTTTCTCCATTTTTGGAAGGTAAAATGGATTCCATGCACTACAAATCGACTGTTGAACTTGATACCAATAGTTTCGTCATTGAATCTACTTTCCGTAGGTATATATTTTGTTGTGTATAGGTGAGATCTGATATTTTTATTTTTTTTGTTTCTTAACATGTGTCGAGTTTCGTTTCATCTCTTTCAAAATGCAGTGAAATGAAAAATATATAACTTTAAAAATACACCACCTAAAAAATTGAAACAAATATGGTACGGTTAACTGGAGTGTCTACTTCAAAAGGGTATTCGCAGA
The DNA here is from genome assembly GCA_001517045.1 of Pseudotsuga menziesii. NCBI lineage: Eukaryota > Viridiplantae > Streptophyta > Pinopsida > Pinales > Pinaceae > Pseudotsuga > Pseudotsuga menziesii. The sequence goes on along the minus strand of LPNX011115529.1, from coordinate 481,915 downwards.
ATTTTAAGTTTTATAGTTATTTGAGAGAAAAGTGGCGCAACCAAACACATGTTCAAAATCGACAAGGTTTCCCCATTGATCAAATTCAAAAAAATATTATAATTGGTATATAGATCCGTTGGTTACAAACTTATAGTTTTTGCAACAGAATATTTTGTGTAGATTGTCATAACATATTTTGTTTTTTCAAAACACAAGTTAAACAATGATTTTAGGGGTGCAACCAAACATGACTATTTTTTAGTCCTTTCATTTTATAAGGACACACTATCAAACATTTGCAAAAAAGACATATCAAATATCAATAAACAAAATTTTAAAAATTATGAATAAAAATATAACATAATTCTCTAAAAGTTTTGTTTTCACTTAAAAGTGAAATTATAAATGAAAATATCACTTTCGTTCACCCAAAGTTGAAAAACCTAAAAAAATCAATTTATTTTCTCATAAGACCCCCAAAAGTAGATACCCATATTCACGGATTTACCCCATCATAGGAACCGAGTGGTAGAACATTCAGATCTATCGAAGTGCTCAGTCCATTTATCACGAACGGACATTTCTCCACCTCTTCATTAACTTTTCTCGTAGTTCCAGTGGCTAGCTGAACTAACCATAACTTGCTATGCTTTTCTTTTGTAAGAGAACAAACCTCCACTACCCTAGGAGAAATATAACTATGAGTAGAACCAGGTTCAATCAAAATAGAAATAGATTGCTCAATAATATTACCTGCAACTTCAACCACCGTTGACTTGTGATCTTCCTGGCTGTCTTCCAGTGCTGCATAAATTATAGGTATGACCCTTGCTACATGTCCTACAGTTTCTACCTCTTAAATATTGTATGTTGGCCTTGCATTATCATTCTCAAGTGAAAATTACCTGTGCATGTGGGGTCCTCCACATTTCTAACATTGGAGTGGATATTTTCTCTATTGTGGATCTCTTAGCTCTTCTCCCACCACTCTAGCTAGTTGCTTCTCAACTCAGGATGGATGCGTCTGTTGATTCTCGAACTTAGAAGGTTTGAAACCTTTCTTCCTCTAATCATACATCTAATTCATCTTGGTCTTCCATGCTTTATGGTATTCAACTTTTCTCTTTCTTTCCTCGTAGCAATACTTAGCTTTTCTTATCGCCTCTTCCATATTTTTGGGTTGATAGAACTCAATTCGGTATTTGTAGGACTGAGGGAGTCTACTAAAAAATCACTAGATTTTTACCTTCTCATATTTAATTATATACTTGGCATACCTTAGCAGTTCCAAGAACTTATTTACATATTCCTCCATGGTCTGTTGTCCCAATCTCGGCTCATGGGATTATTTTATTTTGTCATCATAGTATTGGTCAAAGAGGTATTTATGCTTAAAATATTTTTGGAACTATTTCCAGACAATATTCCTTTCATTTATAGTCTTTACTTTTCGGAATTGTTCCCACCAAATAGACGATCTCCTTGTCAGATTGAAAATGGCTACTTGAGCTTTCATATTTCCAGAATAATCTTAGACTTCAAAATATTTTCTTATTCCTAGAAGCCAAGATTCAACTTCTTGACCAGTATTTACCTCACCATTGAAGGTAGGTGGATTTTCCTTCCTGAAATCATCTCATGAGTGGTTCTAGTAATGCCTCTTCATCCTACCCCTATGACATGAAGAGCATGAATCTTCAATGGATCTTTTAGAGTCAGATGACCCACTAGGAGATCTATTCCTTTTATTCTCATGAGAGGAAAAAATTGAACCATCAGTGGATTTTTCATAGTCAGACAACCTGCTAAGAGATCGCTTTCCTCCCCTAACAGTTTTCTTACTTCCTTTTGGATTTATTTTCTGGTCCCCAAAGATCATATTTCTCTAAATGTCTGTCAAACTGTGCAATATGGCTGCGTTCAGCTAATTCTACTCCTCCTGAGCCTTAATCAGTCTTTTGTTTTTTGCTCTATAGCTCTGTATCTCGACCCTAAGACTTCTCATGGTGGCTGCAAAGTCTAGGGGAGTATCTTGAGACCTCCTCCCATTAGACTATGTCTCGGCATTTCAAATTCTAACATTTTCCCCCATTGCATATTCCTTGTGCGCATTGGGGTCTCGTGCATAATCATTCAGATCTCCTGTCCTCGTGGCAAAACCAACTATTCAAAATTGCACTGCACTTTCTAACGTGACTATAAATCTGAAAAGATGTGTTAGATAACAAAACTATTAGATGTAATCAAAACCAAAATCACTTACCCATTGCCCATGGAAGTCTTTCTCTGTTATGTGGCCATCAATACATGGGAATTATTAACCAACAGCTCTGTAACTTTCCAACTCAGCCCATCGAGGACCAATACTGTAACCACTTTTATTTTCGAGCCATCCAGAACCAACACTGCAACCAACAACTCTGATACCACATTGTCACATCCCCTCCCGTCCTGGAGGAGAGAACGCGACCCAACCCTTCTACTTGAGTTACCCATATCTAATTCTTAATTCATATGATGATTCTCGATTCTTTTTTTATTTAAATATCTGCACAAGCAAGAATTAATCCTACTAACATTTGGATCCAGACCATGTATAACTCTTTATTTTCCCCAATCACAGAGAGATCGAATGGTGGAGAATCATCCCATGGAAAATCAATGGTGCGAAGAGCTTCACTTGTCGAATCATAAACATATCAAAATTTCACTCTCGCACCCTGCACCCCACATGCCGCATTCTACATCCCACATCCCGTATGTGGAATAGCCATTCTGGAGATCAAAGTTGTGGAAATCAAGATTTACCATAGTCATTTCTTCATCTCGCATGCCGTGAATTCTGGAAAGAATATTTCACCGAATGACATTTCCGCATCCCGCATCCCATAAGTTGAGGAAAGGGAATTGTGGAAGGGAAAATATGGAGTCCAAACTTTTGCAAGGTGCATTTTTGCATCCCGCATCCTTCATCCCACAAGTTGCGGAAAGGAAATCGTGGAAGGGAAAATCTGTGGAATTTCGATCTGTTCATGAAAAAAATTGATTTCCAACATTCAGGCCATCACCAATCCGGTCAATTTAAATTCATAATAACTTAGAAAATTCATTGAAGAAATTACACACATAGATACATCATTCATGAAATATATAGTTGAAACAAAAGACATTTCATTCAAGCATTCATCAGTTTGTATTAATTTATAGACCAGTACAGTTACAGGGATTGAAACATAAGAGATACTTATCTTTGTCAGAATCTCGTCCCACAACTAGCTGTGTTGCTAAAACATTCCACCCAACCATATTTTAGTGTGCTCATTAATCTCTCAACAACAGTGCCACTCTTGAGTTGGGCATGATTTCCCCAAGGAATAGGGAACAGTAGCAAACTTCCCCATAGCCAAGGATACCATAAAAGTTAGCCAGGCCAACACAATTGGGATTATCAGGCTTACATAGGAAGTGATTTACACATAGCCAAATTTTATACATGGGTTTATCAGGCTACCATCCATGCCATCCGTCCAGTTGGGTTTATTAGGATTACACAAAAAAAATTCGAACGGCATTTCTGCATCCCGCATCCCGCAAGTTGCTGAAAGGGAATTGCAGAAAGGAAAATATGGAGTCCAAACTTATCCAAGGTGAATTTCCGTATCCCGCATCTTGCATCCTGCAAGTTATCAAAAAGAAATTGTTTAAGGGAAAATACGTGGAAATTCGATCTATTCATGAAAAAAACTAATTTCCAACATCCAGGCCATCAGCAATCCATTCGATCTAACTTCATAACAACATAGAAAATTCATTGAAGTAATTACACACATAGATGCATCATTCATGAAATATACAGTTGAAACATAAGACATTTCATTCAAGCATTCATCATTTCATATTAATTTATAGACCAATACAGTTGCAAGGATTGAAACACAAGAGATACTTATCTTTATCATAATCTTGTCCCACAACCAGTTATGTCACTGCAACATTCCACAAAACCATAGGCCATTGTGCTCATCAATATCTCAACAACACTACCACTCCCAAGTTGGGCATGATTTTCCCAAGGAATAAGGAACAATAGCAGACTTCCCCATAGCGAAGGATACCATAAAAATCAGCCAAGACAACACATTTGGGTTTATTAGGCTTACACAGGAAGTGATTTACACATAGCCAAAGTTTATGCAAGTGATAGGAAAGCCAACAGATGGGTTTAACAGGCTACCATCCAAGCGATCCTTCAAGTTGGGTTTATTAGGATTACACAGACAGTGGTTAACACTTATCCAAAATTCACATGAGACACAACCAAGCCAATAGATGGGTTTAGCAAGCTACCAACCAAGCCATCCTTCCAGTTGGGTTTATCAGTATTACATAGACAGTGGTTTACACTTATCCAAAATTCACATGAGACACAACCAAGCCAATAGATGGGTTTATTGAGCTACCATCCAAGCCAATAGATGGGTTTATCAGGCTACCATCCAAGCCATCCTTCCCATTGGGTTTATTAGGATTACATAGACAGTGGTTTACACTTGGTTAAAATTCATATGAGACACATCCAAGCCATCCTTTCAGTTGGATCTATTAGGCTTCCAACGAGGTTGAAAGACTAACTACTAAGCTAGTGAGATCAATCCCAAAGCTATGGACACCTACACCGGATCTATCCCAATTTCTAAACATTTACACATACAACACAAGGAATCATCCTTTTATCTACTACACACACCCTCAGGCCATGCATTCCCTTCAAGTTCTATTTAGGGTCTACAAAGAAGAAAACTAGCCCCTAGATTGGTCTGTGAGGTTCCTTCCCACACTAGGTTTATCAAGCAAGTCTAGAGTCCATTTTTCCATTCCCCAAATTAGTTCAGAAGTCAAAAGAGGTTGTACACACAATATCTCATTTTTGAGATTAAGAAAATGTAACAGAAGCCAAGGAATACACACGCACACAAAAATTACAATTTTCTGAGGATTATCTAAGTCAAACTGAATACTGCAAAAACAAAATCCTTTACTCGTCAATCAATTCAAAAACACAAATCGGGTTCTGGGCATTTTCATTCCCCCTGAAACGACTAACATATAGGAAAAATCATATAAAAAAAACATTTCCCCAAATACTTCTTTCCAAACGTTCCACACATTCCAAATCATGAGGGGAAGGTGAAACGCGACTGCATGAGGGAAAGGTAGATGTTTCATTTTTTTGGGTGTTTTCTTGCCAAAAAAAAGTTTAAAAATAATTTTCTAGAAATGGTGCTCTTCCCATTTCAAATTTCTTCCCACTCTTCCAATACCTCCCCCCCTATCCTTAGGAAAAAACATGCCCCCATCTCATTTTGTTGCATTGACATTGCTGGATGTAGGATTTTAATAAAAAAATTTGCAAATTTAATGTGATATCCAAACTTATAACGTTCAGCTAACATAAAACACCATGGGAATAAATCTTAACCGCTGAAACATAAACACTAAATTGATGGTGGGGCTTTTTGCTTAAGCTCCACACCATGATTATTTACATCATATTATTTAAATGAAACGGGGTCAAAACCAGGGTGTTACACATAGCGAATATGATTTTGAAATCAAACACATTAAAGAAAAGGAAAATAAAGTCGTTCATGCCTTAAGTAGAAAAGAAATAATAAATTTTATAGCTTCCATTAGCAATTATAAAACATAATTAGATGATAAACTAGAAGAAGGTCTAAAATAACACAAGCAATACCAAAATCAAAGATAAAAAGTAACCCAAAGTGAATCTAAAAATGTAAAAATAGATTACAGTTTGAATGAGAAAGGCTTAATGTTGTATAAAAATAGACTTTATGTGCCTAACATACCAAAAATTAAACTTTTAATTTTGAATGAAGTACACAAAAGTCCTTATTCCAGACATCTAGGGTATCAAAAGATTATAACAATGTTGAGAAAAGAGTATTTACAGCCTAATATGAAGAAAAAGGTTGCTGAATTTATAGCTAGGTGTATAAAATGTCAACAAGTTAAAGTTGAGCATCAACATCCAATAGGTCTTTTACAACCATTATCAATACCAAATTGGAAATGAGAAGTCATCAGTCTTGATTTTATAAATGGTTTGCCTAAAAATAAAAAACAAAATGATTCAATAATGGTAGCTGTGGAAAAATTAAGCAAGGAATCACACTTTATACCTATTAAAAAAACTCATAAAGATGCTAACATTGCTGACATATTTATGAAGGAAATATTTCTTGTGCACGGAATTCCAAAGGTAAGAATTTCTGACAAAGATCCTAAGTTTACTGGTAATTTTTGGAAATCTTTGTTTAAATGACTAGATACTAAATTGAATTTAGTACTGCTTAGTATATGCAAATGGATGGACAAACAAAAATATTCAATCAAGCACTAGAAGACATGTTACGAATATATGTTAGAGACTATCCCAAGAAATGAGAATATTATTTGCACTTAGTTGAATTTATGTATAATTATCATTATCAAGCTTAAGCTAAACTTAGTGCTTTTGAAATATTATATGGTAGGAAATGTAATACTATTATTACATGGAGTAATCCAGTTGACAGATTGATGCTAGGACCTTACTTGTTAAAAGAATTGGAACCAATAGTGAAATAGGTTCAAAGCAATTTGAAAACTGCTTAGGAAAGACAAAAGAGTCATGCAGACCTTAAAAGAAGTCTTGAAGAATTCTGAGTAGGTGAGCATGTATTTGTTAAGATAAAACCCAAAAAGAGATCCTTTAAATTAGGGACTTGTGCTAAATTAGCACCCAAGTATTGTGGACCATTTGAAATATTGGCTAGAGTGGGGCCAGTGGCATATCAGTTAGCTTTACCACCTAACCTTATAATACAAAATTTCTTTCATATTTCCATGTTGAAAAAGTATGTACATGATGTTACTCATGTGATCGACTAGAATGTTATTCAAGTAGAACCCGAAGGATATTTTTAGGTGGAACCAGACTGTATTCTCGACAAGAGGGAAATTTTTCTCTAGAATTACACAATTGGACAAGTAAAGGTGCAATGGAAACAGCTTAGTCTAGATGAAGCAACCTGGGAATTGAAGACTCATATGCGGGAGGCATATCCAGCTCTGTTCCACGAAGACTCGGAACTTAAGCAACATCGTGGATGATGTTGAACTTAAGGGGGGGTGTTTGTAACACACCTAGAACTGAAAAATAAATATTTTTATTTATTTTAGAAAAAAATTATGTTAAATGTATTGAAAAGTTTTTATGACCAATTTGGTTAAGGATGATTGTAATTGAGTATTTATTTATTTTAATAATTAAATAGAAGAGACACATATCCAAAGGAGATTGTTGAATGAGTGTTCATTGACCCAATAGGAAGAATGAGCAGCTGTAGAAGGCTGGATGACAAGTGGCAACACTAGCATATAACTTTCTATCTGTTGTTGGAAGCATAATCTCTAAAATTGTGGGCATGTTCCCTAAGAGGGGGAACTGAGCAGGTGACTCATTTAATTACAAAACCAACCCAAAGACCTAGGAAATATTATAAATACCATCAAATTGAGTGAGAGGCTCACTACACTATACTTTTTCCAAGTGAATGAATCTTGTGATTGTTGCAAAATGAAAATTCAGGAAGACAAGGAATTTGATGAGGGGATAGCTAAAGTGGAATTGTTGAGTTAGTCCTGAACTTATAAACCATGCTTTCTCTTTTCCTTTTTCTATTCAAATTATATGGATGCTAACCTAGATAGTATTATTTTCTTTATTTTGTATTCAACCTTCTTTTATTGTCGATATTTCAATCAGTTAGCTGTAAACATCATTATTCATCATAACACTAATCGCTATCAAATCTAAGTTCAAAAATCCATTTAAATCTATGTAAAAAACTCTCTCTCTCTCTCTCTCTCTCTCTCTCTCTCTCTCCATATATATATATATATATATATATATATATATATATATATATATAACCAACATAGTATTTAAACAAAGTATTCAGGTTATGAATTCGAAATCTAGAATAAAAAAATACAAATAATAACATTTAAGTTTATTTAAATATTTTATAGTGTCAAGCATAGTTTACACAGAATACAGAGCATCAATCTTAGGGAACATTTATTATCTAATGTTCAAATCCTACGATGATCAAAATACATTTTTAAACTACTACAAGAATCTTAAAACCCTCAAGTGCTATAACTTAAACAAGTAAAAACTCTCTTAAAACAGCCTTAAGGCTTCAGCTTGTCTTCACAAGTGTTTCACTCAAATATTCAAACAAAGATCATATATTCCTATGGCCTCATAGCCCTAAAACCATAATTAGAGTTATGATAGATAAAGCTTCGAAACAAAATTAAAGAAGTAATTATACCAGGTTTAGAGTTTGAAATTCATAAAGACCGAGGTTTATGTTTTAATTCACACAGTGGCCTACACTATTTATAATTTTCAATATTTCAGTGGCCTCATGGCCCAAATAATTTTTTTAGGAACATCCTAACGGCCTCACGGCCTGAAAATATTAAAATGTATCTCCGACAATGCTAAGGAGTATCTAAAAAAAATCTCTTTTTAGTAGAAAATGAAACTGATAAACAAGATAGTATTCAGAATTTTGTCAAAGGACCTCACACATTCTTTTATTTTTATTTAATAAGAATCAACAACAAAATTTTCCAATTGAAAACCGTTATAAACGTGACAATGTCCTCACAACGCTTTCTTAAAACATATGAAACAGGGTATTCACCTCATGGCCGTAAATAGTCTTCATAGAAAAACATATTTAATGTCAAAACAAAAACAATTGTGTAACTACATCAACAAGCCCTCACTAGTTTTCTTTCTAAAAAGTAAAGGTTTTACATTATGGTTTTACACTATGGAGTGACAATCACAGGACAGTTCAAAACACATATTAAATAAATTAAAACCTGTCACTAAACAAACATTATAATCATTTCAACTGCATAGCTTAAAGGTTTTTCCTCACATTATAAAATATAAATTCCTAGTGGCTTCACCAAAGAGAGTTATCACTTTCATACTGAAAATAAAAATGCGGAGATGGGGACCCAAACTATGTCATGGAAATGCAGGAAAAGCCACAATGTTGCTAGTCTCAGAGCCACAGAAAGGAATGTAACAGATCTTACCAGACTGAAGCTCTTTATCCTCACCTCATTCAACCAATAAATTCTTACCACTGTATGTTCATGATAATATCCTGCACGTAAACAGTACAAGGGTCATCATGCTGAACTCTAAACATAACTGACCATAGAAAAGACTGTTGTAAAAATTAGTGCAGTAATTGACCTGCTAGTTTAATCAATGAATCCGAACTTAACGGTAGTGGTCTCGTCACTAGTTTTTCCACCTTGCATAGACAAAAACACACATCAACAATACAAGTATGCATACAAGGATGAAGCATGTTGAGGTTCAAGCAACTTGACTCCTCCACCTTCAAAATCACACTAAAACTACATAGAAATACATATAGAGGATGGTCGAACCACGCAAAGCACAAACAAACAACCAAATGATACGAGGCTTCAAAAACAAGGTAGACACCTCTTTCGACGAACCATAAACCCTTAGGGTTTTTCAACATGGTAAACTATCTCCAGCTAGAGCATTCAAGGCCTTCAAATGGCCTATGTAAGGTCACCTTTTTTTATAAATAATAGATCAATTCTATGAGCAATGATGCTAAGAAGAAGCATAGGAAATAGATCTTGCTACTAATAATTCTCACAAGCATACACAGGAAAAATAGAGAGAAGAAAAGAGACTGAATCACATGAATGAAGAGATGAATATTGGTGTGCATCGAGTTGTATGGAGACAACTCATAAAGCTGAAAAACGTTGACTTGCCAAAATATAGAAAACCACCATAGGTGGCTAAACCACTTCCCAAATCTGTCAAGGACCTCACGAATTGGAAAAATCATGAGTGATTTTTCAAGGGATATGAAAAAACATTCTAATCCTAGAAAATGGAGAAGAATTCATAAATCATGGGTTGGCAACAAAAGGATCCTAATTCCTAGTTTGACTAGCTCTACCTCATGCACTTAAAAGATGGAAAAGAAAAATAAATCAGAATCACTTATAATGTACTGTATACTAGTTATGTACGGTTAAAAGGTGCTCAAGATCAGCCCAGAATTAGAAATAAATCATTCCTTATATACACATGGCATGTATTGACTTTAAGGTGCAAGTGGATGCCAACTAATTAAGCTAGTGGGTGAATAATTAATCAAATAATGATTAATTATTTATTCAAAGTTATGAGTGGGCTTAATACATTCCAACACCCCCCTATAATCCTGACTTTATGATGGTATGACAAAAAATATGGATGCATATTGATGCATATAGGGCCCAGCAACAAGGCTATGGTCACCCTTTAACAATTATTATGTCCAAAAAGTAAGGAAAGAAGCAAAACCACATGGGGAAAATCCTCCCTCAAGAAAGGAAAAAGCACAAAATTTTGAAATAATATTTCTTCAACATATATTTATCTTCACTTGAATGAGCTAAATGAACTTATAGATGGAAGACTTGTTGAAGAAATCACGAACTCCATTATCATGCGATAGAGTGTAGAACTTGCAAGGAAGAAGAGGAGAGACTCCTTGTATCTCATCAAGTGACAAATTAGGAGAATTATCTGAATGCTTCTTACTGCTGTCAAAATATTTTTTGCAAAAATAATATGAAATGGAAAAGAGATATTTGCATACTCTTTCCCAAAGAGTACAAAAATTAAGACAATGTATTTCACACCCAATTCCCTGAATAGCTGCAAAATTGTGATGTGAATCACATGTCAATCTTCCAATATGATGTAGCACCAGTATAGATATGATATGAGTCTGATAAAACTCTTATATATCATAAACATTATCATATGGAATAGAAAAGAAAAAGGATTCAGTAGCTCCATGAGGATATAGGGCTAGACTAGGAAAACTATGAGCAATTGAGGAAAACTGATAGGTGTAAAAATATGAATGATGGATGGGAATAATATCTCAACCATAAGTGTTTAGAAAATATCCAAAAATATTTAATATCAGTCCAAATATGAATAAGTTCATGGATAACAAGCCACTGAAATATAGGAAAGACTTGAAACCATGTAAGATAAGTAACACTGCATAAGAGACCAATGAGGAATCAACCAATGAACTTGGGATATGTATATTCTTAGGATTATTCATAGGTATGGTATATGGTATGTATGGTGGTATTATATGTGCCATGACATTCATATCATCCTGCAAACCATATTCTAAATCAGATATACAATCTTGTGAGGAAGAGATGCTCAAAGACAAGTCAATATCTAGTGAAAAATCACATTTTTTCGGAGATGAATCTAGTAGAATGAGAGGAGGATTATAAAAGAAAGGATATGATATTTATGATTATGATATATCAGAGAATTAATATATATCATATAAATGATAAAATTATCGAACTCTGTCACTCAAAGCATAAGTTATATCACATTGGAAGTACGAACTATGACATTGTTCTAAGGAATCAGCAGCATTTTCTAGTTCATCTGGAACTTCGATCTTGTCCTTATCAAGAAGCTGAGACATGATGTCCACATTCTTCTTGAAACAGTTTTTCTCTGACTAAAAACCCTTTATGCAATAACAACGCTTCGATGTGCTCCCTTTCTTCTTACCCTTCTTTATTGAATCTTCATCAATAGGCTTCAAACTATCATCTTCAATTTCTGACTTTGGCTTCTTCACAATTTGCTTTGATTTGACATTCTTGTTTCCTTGAACCAAGAGAGCACGATCCTTTCCCTTGGATGAATTAAGGACACTTATATGGATCAATTTATCTGTCTCGTTTGTTATTGAATCAAGAAAATAATTTAAAGAAATCATTTTCCACTTAGGAATAACAAGCCTAGTAGCATGAAAACTAGACATAAAAACTGAGTAATTAGGAATGAATTTATAAAGAATGGAAAGGATTAATTGATAATATTATTTATAAATCCCACATTTCTTAAGTATTAGAATAAGCTACTTGAACTTGGTGAAGAAACCATCAATAGATTCTAAATTACTTGGACTCAGTGAGAATAACTCAATCCCCAATTGATACACTCTTAGCTCATCTTGAACTCCAAAGAGAGACTCCAATTGAGTCCATACTTGGTTTGGAGTGGTAAAACAATATATATGAAAGAGTATATAAGGATAAACAAATAGGAAAATCAATCCATAGGATTTATCCATCCTATTGTGCCACTTAGCTTTCTCAATCACATCATTGGGATCATTCTCGAAAGCTAGAGTAACTGTATACAATCCTCAACTGCGCAATAGAATGGAGAGTTTGGTGATCCATTCATGGTATTTGAAGGGATTAAGAATTATTGATGAATTAGAATCCATATTTATGAATTGATGTGCTTAAGAAGAAACTCTCTACAACCTGCAAAACAAAACTAGGAGAAAATCGTGTAAGCTAGACAAGCTCTTCTTCAAAGAGGGATAGGAGACTTCATATGCTCCTAAACAATGTAGAACCTGATCAACATTGCTGCTCTAATAACATGTAGAAATAATAGATCAATGCTATGAGCAATTATTCTAAGAAGAATCACACAAAATATATCTTGCTACTAAGAATTCTCACAAGCATACACAGGAAAAATAGAGAGAAGAAAATAGATTAAATCACATAAATGAAGAGATGAATATTTTTGTGTATCCTTCCATTGAATAATGATGAATAATAGTGTACATAAATAGTACATCCCGGATAGTAAAATCGAGTTGTATGGAGACAACTCATCAAGCTCAAAAAGGTTGACTTACCAAAATATAACAAACCCCCATAGGTGGCTAAATCACTTCCCAAATTTATCAAGGACCTCAAAAATTGGAAAAAGAATGAGTGATTTGTAAACGGAGATGGAAAAACATGATAATCCTAGAAAATGGAGAAAACATCATGAAGGATGCATTGGAAACAAAATCAACAAGTTTCCTAGTTTGACTAGGTTTACCTTATCCACATAAAAGTTGGAAAAGTTGAATAAAACAGAATCTGCTATAATGTGAAATATAGTAATTATGGATGGTCAAAAGGTGGTCAAGATCAACCCAAAATTAGAAATAAAGAATTCCTTGGATATAGATGGCATGTATTGACTTTAAGGTGCAAGTGGATGCCAACTAATTAAGCTAGTGGGTGAATAATTAATCAAATAATGATTAATTATTTTATCCTAATTATGAGTGGGTTTAAGATATTCTGACACCTTTAATACACATTTAAATCACATCCTATCAACCTTTATTCCTTTTCAAACGTGGCTAACATTGGTCGCATTATTTGTTCCTTGCGCTTTTGTGTTAACATAGGGTAGTTCTAGTCTTTATTTTATTGTTCCCATTTTTATTCCTTGGCTTAGGATAAGTGGTATCTCCTAGCTTAGGAATTTATTTTATTTGTAGCTAGAAGGATTCAAGCCTAGTTGGTTTCACCTGCACAACAAAAACATAGGTTTTTCTCTAGTCATCAAAGCTAAGTAAGACTTGTGACCCCCCTTACCCTAGATGATAGGTAGGGTCAATGGATGAAAGGATCATAAAAAACATCCACAACACTTTCAGCCAACATAATATCAAAGTAATTTTTAACTACAAAAATAAGTACTAACATTATAACGTTACTTGCAAAATGGAACATTTGGTTTACAACACTAAACATAGTTTAAATGTCTATCAACCTAATGTTTTATTCACATCGTATAATCAGATTTAAGACACATTTAGTTGGTTGTCACAACTAATAAATAACGTACATCATAACATCTCATGGAATTATCTTCTTAAGAATTTACGGATTTATATATATGTATTGATTAAAAAAAAATCATCTTACATAATTTTGGAGATGTTACAAATAGAACCGGTACAATAGCCGACGAGAAAAGAAGCCTTTACATAAGTTAACAGAAATTGTTAATGAAAATGATCACTTGGAATATTTGAGGGTTCAATAACATTGGAAAAATTAGGACCCTTCAAAACAAGTTAAGAAAGGAAAAACCTAACATGTTGTTTCTACAGGAATTGAAATGTAGTTTGGAATCTTTGCAGACAATAAAAGGTAATTTTTGGGGTTGACATCAAGTTGTTGAAATTGATGCCCAAGCAGACACTGGGGGTTTAGTTATGACCTGGAGGATAGAGATACTTCCACCTAGTGAATTAAGGGAAACACAATGGTCTATCAGTGTAGACTTTTCGAAAATCAACTTGGAGTCTAGAGGATCACTCGCTAATGTCTTGTAGAAATTATAAATCCTTGATGGCATAAGGAATTTCATAAACAGGCTAAGGATCTAGGCACACAATTAACCTCACAGAGAATTGTAGAGAATTAGAATAAGGAGAGAAGAAGAAGAATTGATGAACACGCTTTAATAAATGATCAATAAATGATAATTGATATTATTACATAGGTCATACATCCTTATAAAGGAAAAAGGAGTTGCATGAAGACAACTCAATCTAGCTCATAAAGCAGGCTTACTAATTATGATAAACCCCATAGGTTACTAAAGCACTTTCCCAATCTACCAAGCACCTCACGAATTAGCAATAGCATGTGTGAGTGATGATGAGTGAAGGAAAGAATTGCTAATCCTAGAATAGGGAGATAAAATAAAGGAGGATGGGTTGGAAACAAAAGCTGTGAGTTTCCTAGTTGACTAGCTATATCTTATCCATATAAAAGCAGGATAAAGCAGAAAAAGAAGAATAAAGAAGATTCTGTTGTAAGGCGCAGTTACCAGTTTTGGATGGCCATAATGTGGTCAAGATCAACCCAGAATCATAAATAAATCATTCCTAGGATATAGATGGCAAGTGTTGACTCTAAGGTGCAAGTGGAGGCCAACTATCTAAGCTAGCGGGTAGGAAATTAATCAAATAATGATTAATTATTTTATGAGTGGGTTTATTTAATTCCAACACCCCCCTTTAAGCCTAACTTTATGATGATATTCCTGAACTAATCAGAAATGTATATGCATATAGTGCCCAGCAATAAAGCTATGGTCACCCTTTTACAATTTATCTTGTCCAAAGAAATGAGGAAAGAGGCAAAACCTCAAGGGGAAAATACTCCCTCAAGAAAGGACATGAAAAGAAATACCAAAAATGTTGAACTACTGGTGTTGCTGCTGCTCCAAACTAAATTCTAATGTCTGGAGGAATCTTCTTCTTGGGAAGAAGATAAATCTGCTCACTTAGATCAAATATAGCTGCAGGATGGAACTAGGACCATGTACAACAACTGAAATCCAATGATGTGAAGGCAATACTGAAGGATCTTGAGACTTGTAATCATCTCCAAGATGATGATATGACTTGAAGTTCGAACCAGTAGAGATGAAATGAGCTCCATATAGGTGAAATAATTGTCCAAGCGAGTGTATCATGTCTCCATCTTCATTTACACAGAGAGGATGCATGCAAGTGATCATGTAGGAACATAGAGAAGGCATGGGATCAAAGAGTGAAAATGGATGGGCTCCATGGGTTTATCTAGCTTTGAAATAATCCAAGAGATCACATATAAGCACAACAGTCCACTCATGGGAATATACTAGTAAATAATCCTCTATGGTAGAAGCATGAGAGGAGGAAAGATAGTGATGTTGAAAATCTTCAAGGAGGCTCTGAGAATGAGTGCCAAGAACAAAGGAGGAGCTGCAGAAGCACATGGGATCAAGTATGGCAAGTGGAAAAACACTGGAAGGACTTGATTTGGCTAAGCAAACATCCTGGAAGTCACTGGGTTGCGCACCATCAACAAGAGAGGCATGCACAAGGTGTGAGAGGTCTGGCATATGGATATCAAAATCCATGATACAAGACATAGAGAAAATTGAAGGTGTGAGTGAATCATCAATATAAATAGAAGCTCCATTAGTCACTTCTTTTTCATCAACAGCATCATAAGAATATGAATCAAGATCTTGTACTTCAAGAGACACAGAAAAAGATGGCTCTTGAATATTTGCTTCTTGATTGAAAGAGGAAGCATTTGAATCAAATAGAGTAGTAATAACAGGAACTGTATTAGAAACTTCTTCTTCATGATCAACTTCACCAGATATTGTAGAGGCTGAGACATCTTGAGAGAGAGAA
The DNA here is from genome assembly GCA_001517045.1 of Pseudotsuga menziesii. Classification (NCBI taxonomy): domain Eukaryota; kingdom Viridiplantae; phylum Streptophyta; class Pinopsida; order Pinales; family Pinaceae; genus Pseudotsuga; species Pseudotsuga menziesii. Next base: position 465,683 of record LPNX011115529.1, on the reverse strand, counting down.
ATCATTGAGGAGGTAGAGGTACTCTCCACACAGCTAGAAGGATCCTCATTATCCTTTCCGAAAAATCTATCCAATGTTGTCCAGAGATCCTTTGGGTAATCAATAGAATAAATAAGGTAGTGCATGCATGGAGAGATAGCTAGATAAATAGCTCCAATTGCTCTATCACAATCAGTCAACTAGTCACTTGGATGTTCATAAGACTCTTCACTAGCTCCAATAGATAACTCATAGAGACCGTGTCTCTTTAGGTATGAAATCATCTTCAGTTTCCAATCTGAATAGCTTATGAATGGAGAAAGAAGAGGAACTGATACTCTTGGATCCATTCGAAGTTGAACATGCAAAATAAACCTTCAAATCTGAAAAGGAGGATTAATTAATGAACTCTCAAAGATCTGATATCATGTAGAGCTTTGATATCCTCAGCTCTCATAGCATGTAGAACTTAAACTCTGATACCATGTAGAAATTCTAAAGCCTTATCTTTGATACCATGTGGAAATTCTAAAGCCTTGATGGAATAAGGAATTTGATAAACAAGCTAAGAATCTAGGCACACAATTAACCTCACAGAGAATTGTAGAGAATTAGGATAAGGAGAGAAGAAGAATAATTAATGAACACACATTAATGAATGATCAATAAATGATAATTGATATTATTACATAGGTAATACATCCTTATAAAGGAAAAAGGATTTTTATGAAGACAACTCAAGCTAGCTCATAAAGCAGGCTTACTAATTATGATAAACCCCATAGTTGACTAAAGCACTTTCCCAATCTACCAAGCACCTCACGAAATAGAAATAGAATGTGTGAGTGATGATAAGTGAAGGAAAGACTTGCTAATCCTAGAATAGGGAGACAAAATAATGGAGGATGGGTTGGCAACAAAAGATGTCAGTTTCCTAGTTGACTAGCTTTACCTTATCCATAGAAAAGCAAGATAAAGCAGATTCTGTTGTAAAGTGCAATTACCAATTCTGGATGGCCATAATGTGGTCAAGATCAACCCAGAATCAGAAATAAATGGGCCTCCTAAAAAAAATTAATAAAATAATAGTTAAAATAATAAAATAATATTTATTAATTTTGGAGGAAGAAAAGAAAAAACTATTTTTTTGTTTGTATTTTCGACATATCTCCCTGTGTTTTTACTCAAATTTTGATTGGGAGAGCTCGTTGGATGCAGAATTAAATTCTACATCCAACAAGTACCCACTCGGCATACTTTTGATGGATCCCGCTACCCAAAAAAAAGAAATACCTGAAAAACATGATGATGACATCATCATCATGTTTTTTTCAAGTATTTCTTGTTTTTGGGGTAGCATGGTCTGTCAAAAGTATGTCGAGTGGGTACTCGTTGGATGCAGAATTTAATTCTACATCCAACGAGATCTCTCAGTTGGAATTTGAGTAAAAAAACGGGGAGATATGTCGAAAATACAAACAAAAAAGTAGTTGTTTTATGATACCTATCCCCAAATTTATATTAAAAAAGTGTTTAAGACCTATATGATATTTCAAATTTAAATCAATTTCATTGGCTAACACATGATGACATGGAATTTGAGTTAAAGTTAAAAGGCCCATTTTGAGTTGAAATTTCCTCTAATGGGAATGGTTGGTACACCTCGAACAAGTGCAGAGGAGGAAAACATCACATGTCTTCATGATTAGACTGTTTTATTCTATCGGGGGAAATGATTGAAGATACTAAGGAGGAAAATTCTCAGGTTCTTCCTTCTGCTGGCTCTGACCGCTGGCATGTCAGGTTAATTTTGGGTGAAGGGAGACCAACCATAAGGTGTCCTTTCCATTTTGAATAGTTCTAGATTGAACAAAAGAGTTTTAAGGAACTTTTCAATAAATGGTGGGAATAAATGGAATAGTCTACGGGGATACTTATGTACCAATTCCAACAAAAAATAAAAAATCTAAGAGCTAAAATACGTACATGGAATAAAGAGGAATTTCAAGACATCTTCCAAGACAAGAAGCTTCTAAAGGTTAAATTAAAATATATCCAGAGGGATGGAATGGATAACAGGTACAGTGACGATCTCAAGAAAAGAGAGCAGAGAATATTGTTGGTTTATCCCACAATACTCAGACGGGGGGTGAATTAGTATTGACTCTTAAATAATAAAACAAACAATAATCAACAAGTAAAACATAGTTTTTATCATGGAAACATCAAACCACCAACAAAAACTCATCAATAAGATGAATTTTACAAAACTGTTTATCTGCTACTACAGAAAGGATGAAAAACACACCCTAGGTTTTTCCTACAACTGCAGACTAGGATGATACAACACCCCTATGGTTTTCTTATTGCTTTAGCAGACAAGGATACTACGACACCCTGTTCTCTAGTGATGACTGGAAGGAGGCTTCGACCCCCTACAAACATGTGGCCTTCCCTAGCACCACCCCGCCACCCTGATATAATTTTGTTTTAGTCTTTTGGAACAATTGTAAACTATTCACTTTAGAATCAATCAATATTACTAACAGAGACACCTTATTCTTGACACATTCATTCAATAAATACCTTTTACCTATTACTTACTAACTGATCTCTCCAGAGCTGCATTCTTTCGTTTTGGATCGTGACTGTTTACTTACATACATACCGCTTCATCATCTACCCATTCATCCATCACATTATTTCATCATTAAGTTTCAACAAATGCACTATTTTGTTCTTCTCACAAATCAGAATTCATTTCTGCAACCCTGTTTATCATTTTCTGGTGCTTCCGTAATCTTCTTCTCCAGATACAATCCAGACTATTGATCTTATGTCTAAATCTCTCCCGACCATTAATATACTCTTCATATTTCCTCTTAAAATCACATTTCCACAACAAATTTTTGTTTCAACGATTCCCCACTATTTATATTCATTGGGCTTCTCCATGAGCATCAATCTTCAGATTGCGGGATGCAGGATGCGAGATGTAACATTTTCCAAAATCGTATCTTAACTTTTCTCCAAATTATTTCTGCACTTCTTTTTCCAAACCATTGATATGTTTTAGCAGAACTAACTTCAATCGTTCGATCTCTCCAAATTGCAGGATGTGGGATGTAGCATTTCCCAAAATCGTATCTTGGCTTTTCGCAAACTTCTTTCTGCATTTCTTTTTCCGAACCATTGATCTACTTTAGAGAAACTAACTTCAGCCATCCAATATCTACAAATTGTGGGATGTTGGATACAGGAAGTATGATGCAGATTGCAGGTTCATATAATATTTAATCGTTATTTCTACAATTCCCTTTCTATATTTTTTCTTCTGCACCGTCAATCTCTTTTGGCGGAGCTAATCCCAACCGTCCAATATTGATCTTTTGCGAATATTTATCACTTCGTACGTGTTTAAACTCTGTGCTATTTCATTCAGCAACAACATTGGATGATCGATCTCATTCGTTCAACTTGCTATAGTGTTATTCGTTTCTCATTCACCCTACAACCTGCAACCTATAACATCGTTATTCCTTTGTTATTCTAAATATCTGTAACCTTCATTCTACCTCCATATCTTTGACTTCTAATAACTGATTTGATATTAATGAAAACTAATTCACTCAACAATCTTCCCCTTTGTCATTGATCGCAAGTTCTTTAATCATTCTCCCCCTTTTACACCAATGACAAAGAGACCTCTCTGTCTGCCATATTCCCCTGTCATCATATCTCCTCCTAATATTGTGCTTCCTTCTTGTAGTGATTTTGTAAAGGAATGAATCCCATCTTCTGTCTAAGATGCTCAAAGGCTTCTTCGGATAGTGGTTTGGTGATAATGTCAACAATCTGTTCTTTTGTGTCAATGTATTCTAATCTGACAACTTTTTAAGATACTTGTTCTCTTAGATATTGATACTTAATTGGTAGATGTTTTTTCTTCGAATGCATGATAGGATTTTTGGACATATTTATAGCACTACTATTATCACAGTTTATCACTATTGGATGTTCATATTTCACAAGTAGATATTATAGGATTTTTTTTCATCCAAATAAACTGAGTGGAGCATGATGCGGAAGCAATATATTTTTCTTCTACTATAGAGAGTGAAATGGATGATTGTTTTTTACTTGACCATGATACTAAAAAATTTCCCAGAAAGAATGTTGCTCCACTAGTACTTTTCTGATTATCAATACTTCCTACCCAATTTGCATCAGTAAATGCTTTCAATGTAAATTATTTTCCTTTTGGATACCATAAACCATACTCCATGGTACTTATTATATATTTAAACATCCTTTTTACTATTGTTACATGTGTTTCTTTGGGAGTTGATTGGAATCTAGCCACCAATCCAACAACTTGCAACACATCTGGTCTTGTGGTTGCCACATAAAGTAGTTTGCCAATCATTGAGCTAAACATGGTATAATCTAATTCCGTATAGTCATCATCCTTAGTTAACTTGCAACCAGTGACCATACGGGTACCAACAGGTTTGGAATATTCCATTTTAAAAATTTTCAGCATATATTTGATGTACTTAGTTTGAGAGATGAAAATTCCTTCATGTATTTGGCAAACTTTCAACCCCAAGAAGAATGTCAATTCACCCAACATTGACATTTTGAATTCTTTCTTCATTTCATAGGCAAATTCTACACTTAGGATTTGAATATTGCTTCCAAAAATGATATCATCCAAATAGACAGCAACAATGATCACATTTTTATCTTCGATATTTAGGTAAAGATTACTTTCAACGACTCCTCTTTTAAAACCTTAATGTTTCAAGTAACTATCTAGACTTGAAAACCATGCTTTTGGATCTTGTTTGAGAACATAGAGTTCCTTTTTTAGTTTACAAACATAATATTTGTTTTCATAAAAGAGAAAACCTTCAGGTTGTTTAATATACACTTCTTCTTCTAGTTTTCCATTCAAGAATGCAGACTTGACATCCATTTGATATACTTTGAAGTTTCTATGGAATGACAGTGCTAAAAAAATTATGATTGCTTCAAGTCGAGCTACATGACCATAAGTTTCTTCAAAATCAATACCTTCCACTTGGGAATACCCCTTACAAACGAGTCTTGCTTTGTTCCTTATTACTTGTCCATCTTGATTGAACTTTTTTTTTTAAACCATTTGGTTCCTACAATGTTCTTATATTCAGCTCTTGGGACAAGTTCCCATGTCTCATTTTTCTCAATCTGATCTAGCTCTTCATTCATGGCTTTGACCCATTCATCATTTTTGTTGGCTTCTGTAAATTTATTGGGTTCTACTATTGAGAGTAGTGCTTGTTCCACATCTGGTATTTGTCTTCTACTTTTGACTCTAGCATTTTTATCACCCATGATTTGTGACTCCATATGATCCTTTTGTACCCTTCTATAAGGACTTTTAGTGTCAGGTCTAGGGAAGTATTCATCATCTTCCTTTTTATATTCCTTGTCTTTGCCTTCTTCTTCTTTATGAATGCTCTCGTCCTTTTGCAAGTCTTTTTTTTCTTAATCACATGTATTTTCAATACCGTCAAGATTTTTATCTTTCCTTGGTTTTATGTCATCTACTTTCACATCATCACTTTCTAAAATTTTATGTAACCTTTTATTGTAACACCTATATTCCTTTTTGGTGGATGAGTATCCTAAAAACTTTCCATCAGCATTCTTGGAGTTGAACATTCCCAGTTCATCCTTGTTTCTTTTTATGTAACATTTACTGCCAAACACTTTAAAATGTTTGACTGAGGCTGGTCTTACATACCACAATTTGTATGGGGTATTATCCTTATTCACTATGAGTTGTACTCTATTAAGTATGTAGACAATTGTGTATACAACTTCTCTCCAAAATGAATCTGATAGTTTTTATTCATTGAGCATAGTTCTCGCAGCTTCTTGGACTGTTTTGTTTTTCCTTTCTAGCACCTCATTATGCTAACGAGTTTTTGCAGCTGGAAATTTCCTCTTAATTCTATGATCTTAATAGAACTCATTGAATTCATCTAAGGTAAATTTTCCCTAGTTATCTGATCTAAGCCACTTGATTTTCATATTAGACTCAATTTTAGCCATTGCCTTGAAGATTTTAAATTTTTCAAAGGCTTGTGATTTTTATTTGAGAAATGCCACCTAGGTCATCCTTGTGTAATCATCAATGAGAAACATGAAATAGTGATCTCCTTGCATACTTTTAGTTATAGTTGGTCCACAATGGTCTCTATGTATTATTTCCAGAGGGTGTAAGGTCATACGTTCTTTTATTTTAAAATCAGCTCTGGTTTTCTTCCCATGTTCACAATGTCTACATAGAGAGTTTAGAGGAACTATAATTTTAGGTAGATCTCTTATAGCTTCCATTGTTCTTATTTTCGCAAGATTGTCAAAAATTAATTTCCCAACCTTCTATTCCATAACTAAATTTCATCCACCATACTTAACTAACCTTGGTTTTCAGTTTCCAATATGTATACATTGCTTGTATTTCTCATAGAAATGCTAACAAACTTTCCTAATTTCTTATTCTTGATTTCACATTTTTCTGAGTCAAAGATGAAAATGTGTCCTCGATCGCATGTTTGACTTAGACTGAGAATATTAGGCTTGAGGTTTTCAACTAGAAAAACATTTTCTATTTTGATCTTGCTGTTGACAACAACTTTTCCTTTGTCAATTATTTTGGAGGACAGGTTGTCTCCAAAAATGAATTTTCCCTTATTATATTTTATTCTTATGAATTTGTTTGGGTCACCAGTCATATGTTTTGAACAACCACTATCCAAGTGCCATAAGTTTTGGCTTTCAGTTGCACATAAGGAAATCTTGGAAGTTTCCTTTTCTTCCTTTTCTCTCCAATATCTCTTTTGTTTGGTGTTCTAAGATTTGATTGCAACATTATTTCTTGTAAGAGTCTTGAACTTACAATATCTTGCCATATGTCCATGGTTATTACACTTATAATATTCTATGTCATATTTTTGGAGTAGTGTAAATATATTCTTATTTTCCTTCGACTTATTACTTGATGACTTCTTCTTGTATTTAGAAACCTTTCTTTTAGTTCTGTAATTTAATGTTTTATGACAAAAATTAATACAAGAATCGAAGTGACCTTAGAAGATCTGTATATATATCTATTTGGTCTCTTTGGTGTTATATTATTTCTATTTTTATCTTGAGAAATTAATCTTTCTTTCGTGCTTCCATCCTTTGCAGCTGGAGTCTTTAGTACTTCAACATATCTTTTCTTACTTCCTTCTTGATTGGTGATAGGAAAACTCTCTGGATTCTTTTCTTTAACGAACCCCAATCTAGATCTATCACTTGATGGTCTCTAGATTCTCAAAATTTTATCTAGAATCCTTGAGTTATTCTCAAACTTTGACTCGATAGATTCTTCACCAAGCTTTCTGTTGGGTTGCATGATTTCTTCTACAAGCATTTCAGACTCTTGTATTCTTCTTTTGAGTTGTAGATTTCGGTCCTTTTCAACCTTTTTGGCAGCTATAATTTGATATTCTAACTGACTGATGATAAGATTTGAGTATCTGTTATTTTTCCTACATTTCTCAACTTATTCAAGGGTGTAACAAGCTCAACTCTTCGGTCTACTTCTCCATCTATATCTGAGTGAGTATTTGAGGCTTGATTATCTAGACCCATAAATAAAACTTCAATTTCTTCAACTTCACTTCCATCTGAATCTTCACTGTCTTCTACGGTGTACACAATTTTCCTTTTCTCATAAGATTTTTTCTTGTTTCTTGGCTTACCCCTTTTGAATTTTGAAGTTTCCTTTTCTTCATTCTCATCGTGTTTAGTTGTCATGTTCCCTCAGATTGACCATTAAAAGTGTTGACCATGGTAAGTTCCTAGGGGCTCAAGTTGTTATTAATTATTCGTCCTAGGATAAATTTTTACTAATAATTGTTCTAAGGCATGTATTTAATTTTATTTCAGCAATTTTATTTATTATGCACAATAATGATGTGGAATTAAGGCTGCCATGTCAGGAGGGTGCATTGGGGAAAGCTAGTCAACTTTCCTTGGTAAAAATAAGAAAGTCCATGACAAAAGCAAGAAAGAGAATAAAGGGAATTTTCCTAAAAGCAGAAAAAGCAGAAAGAGGTAAAAGCAGGAAAGTTTTCTAACGACAGAAAGAGTTTCCTTATGAGCCAGGAAAAGCCAAAAGTTGTCATAACTCAAAAGAGGAATATTTTGACTAAGGGAGGGTGCAGTTTCTAATTGTGAAGGATGATTTGGAATTAGAAACAATTCCACATGGTCCTACTTGCCTAATTTCCCAAAGGGGGTGCTTTTGTGGCTAGGGTTAGGTCAGCCATGGGGTTGACTTGCTCTCAGAGGTCACCATTGGCCTCAAATTACTAAGTAGGTCATCCATTAGTCTATAAAAGATAAATTCAAACCCATTGCTTCATTTGGTTTGATTATTTGATTGTTGAATGCTTATGTGAGCATTACTTCTAAGTGTTGTGCCTCGGACTACTGGGAGATGAGCCCCAACCTTCCATTCCCCTCTCCTTCCATCCCCTTCTCTTCTATTGCAGGTATGGAGCACTACATTGTAGAAATTGAATTATGATCAGATTTATTTTCGGCCTCCAACACGTTCAGGTCAAGATACAGTGAAGCCCATGCTTCACCTATGCTCACAGCCTCTTTTGTCGGTCATGTTCTGGGCCTCTTGCCCCTTTATTTTGAAAGCCTCTTTGTAATTGTTAGTCAATAATGTTATTTATGTTATGTACTGTCAATATATGATGAACATTACATTTATCAGGTCAATATATCTCAGGCCATGAAGGATGTTATCTCAGCTCCATTAAAAGACTCTATTTTATCAGTGTATGGGGGAATTGAGTGAATATGTGTGTTGTAATGAATATTTCATGATGGGGAAGGGATTAAAATAAATATTCATGTTCAGAGAGTTCATAATTATCTCTTTTATAAATCTCAAGTTTCACAAAATTTTATTTAAGATGATTTAATAGTTCTTTTAAGACCCTGGCTAGATTACTAGTTTCTAATAACTAGTTTTACTGAAATTGATGCAAAATAGGTTCTATTAACCCAAGTTGAGATCTGTCAGTTCTTGTAGATCAGTAAATAACCCACCTTCCAATATCAATCTCCATAAAAAATAAAAAATAAAGGGTTGTACCACCCTTTTGCATCCTCCTCTGCGCAGGCTCTCTCTTGACCAAAATAGCCAGAAATCCCCAAATTCACCCAAAACACCTATAACCTTCTAGAAATTTAGTAAACTATATAAATAATTTATTTATGTTATATAAATGATGGAATAAACCTCTGCAAGTTTCCAGAATCCCTGGGTTGAAACAGACCGAACTACTCTCCTTAGTTGCATGGTTTGGCTGCCCAGAAGCGTGGTAGTAAGTTTCCGCAGTACGGACTCTGAACCCTAAATCGCACCAGATCTAAATTTTTTTGGGGATAGGAATTTAAATGTATGATTTTATTTGGTTGCTTCCCGTTTCTCACTCCTTTGTCTGCAAAATTTCCCAGAATAAACCCCTTATTTGCCCAGTCAGAGAAGTCATTGTGTAAATTAATCCAAGTTCATAAATTTTAATATAATTAACAGAATTGGAGAGTTTTCAGGTCTATATACCAGAATTGTAACATTACATTGGTATCAGATCACTTTCCTTGGCTCATCCTGTGGAAAATAACTCTCAGTGGAAAAGTAGCTCAGTAATATCTTCAAGTTGCAGTTGTGGAATTAGTTCCATTCATGGGAGATTTAGAATTTGAGTTGTATGAAGAAGAGAATTCAAAAATGTATGTTCAAGAATATTTAAGAATTTTTATGCAAAGAACATTGAAAGGGATGAAATATGTCTCTCAAAGCATCATTCAGACAAATCAGGAGACTAGAGAATTCCTTGGCAAGCAATTGGCAAGCAAACAGGGAAAAGGGAGTAGTAGTGTCTCTCAGCATGAAGGAAATAAATATGGAGAGTCTATGTTTTCAAAAAAAATAACACATGTAGGTTCTTTGAATACAATAATCGATTAAGAAAGGAACTAAGTTGTTCCACCCCTCAAAGTAAAGGAAAAGAAAAGAGGACAAAAAGTGAAGATTCATTAGAGCAATCTATACATGGTTTCTTTGAGAGATTATTTTGGTTTTCCCCAAATAGATATCAGCCTATTTGTAGAATCCATGAGGATTATGAGTCACCAAATCCTTCATCATAAGGATATGGAGAATACCCATGCACAACTAAAGATCCAACAGTCCAACATCTAGTTGTTGGTAACATGGAAGGTGAAATGACTCCAAATTTCTTTGTGGTTGATTTCAAGATGAGTGCATAAGAGATGGGGAAGATTGATGATGGTGAGATATATTTTGGATATGATCCAAAATAGAAACACAATTCATATTTACAATCACCCCTTAATCTTCACAAGGGAGCAAAAATTGAGCAGATCTCAGTAGGGTGTGAAGCAGAGAAATGGGTGGGTGAACAAGCCATCATAATTCCACCACATAAGGAGGAGAACATAACATATGGAAATTTATTAAATTATTATTTCTATGTGTCATTTTGTAAGTATGATATGGCAGCCACTTCCAGTGAAGAGTTCAGAATGGTTGAGCCCCGTAGTGACAAGGTTCAAAATTCCGGTGTAAAAAATGAATGCAATATGAAGGATGAAACTTTGAGAGAATATCTTTCTGGTGCACCAAGGATGAATGAGCACTTAATTTGCAGCCCAAATTATGTTGTTGAGCACTTAAAATATGAATATATTGCAGAAACAACATATGGATCAGATTTCAAAACCTCGAGTGCACTGCATGAAATTGATCTGGTGATGAAAAATGAAGAGGAGGAACATCTACAAGAACCTCATCTTCTTGTAGGGTCATTGAAGATGGATGAACAGAAGATCCAAGAGGCCCTGAAAATTCTCCATGACACTCATGATTCAGTGTCAAATATGTGTTGGGAAGCTTCTTTAATGGAAGACCAATCTTCCTTTGAAGCCATGGAGAATATCCAGAAAGCAATGTCCACAATCAAAGGTAATTTCTCACAATTGCTTTCAGATAAAAATTACATGTTTGAGCTTGTTGAGTTATTGCGGGAAGCATCACTGCATAATGAAGAAAGTATTTACATCTGTGAAGAAGAGAACTGCAAGCTGAAAGGTGAATTGTTAACCACCCAAGATTCTTTGAGATATACTCAAAGTTCCCTCTTAGAATCACAAATGAAGATAGAACAATTCCAACAAGAGTGGAAAGAATTGACTGAATCCTCAATCTTTCCTGAGAGTCATCCCTTTTGGGTAAATGGCACGGAGGAACCTCATGATTGGGTGGACCATGAGGAGCATTCTATTCAGTATGTGCTTAAAGATTGTGTAGAACATTTTTATGACAACCAAGCACTTGATTTCTTTCCAAGGAAACTTGAGTTGTTCCTTGAAGACAGACACTCTCCCATGGAAGAGTGGGATGAGAGCACCCAATTTGGGCCAGCCAATAATGAAAAATTTGCAGCCATAAGTATGATTACTGAAGTTTGAAAACATGCAAAGAAGGTTCATAGTTATTTCCCACATGTCCTAGATTCAGAAACACTAGTGGGGAATGAACAGTGGGTGAAGAAATTTTTCTGGTTTGTGTCTCATGCACAACAGGGGGATCATGATTTGTCCCCATGGGAGATAGATCCTATTGCGGAAGATATGGATCATTAAAGATCATATAAATCAGCAATAACTATCTCTGATTCATCCACTGGATGGTTGGATAGAGGAATCATAGAAGAGGAAAATATGGAAGGTAAAAGTTTTATGTCTTGTTGCAAGAAAATTGTTTTTAATATTGCTGATTTTTCTATGATTTACAAGCAGCAGAAAGGGCATATGTGTGCAGCCACTTTTGAAAAGAAGGCATCAAATCTACACATAATTCAATGTGTGGGTCAATTGATGGATTTTTACACCCTTGGATCAATGGCAGAGAGTTGAACCATTGGATGAAGAAGGGATCACCTGTTGAGTTCCATAGAGACATATTTGGAATGAAGACCCTAGGAGGGATTTTTTTTTATTTCTGCAATAATTCTTTTGTTGTGACTAACATTTTCTTGACATGTGAACAGCAAAAAAGACTTATTTTGCAGCTATTATATACCTCCCATATACATGCACATGAGGTGCATTCCGATTTGCATGTGCTTGAGAAGTCTGTGGTCGAGCAATATGAAGATCAAGCACTTGCATGGTTCCTAAGAGATTATGAGTTGCCTCTAGGAAACTGTTGTACAATTTTGGAGGAGGCACATGATCACACTGTCACTCAAAAAAACTAATGGAGGAATGTGTGGATCCATTATCTTGATTGATGAGCATTGTAGGGATTTGGCTCACAATTCTTCACCCCACACTTCTATTTCAGCTACATCATGTGGGGATGAATATTGGGTGAAAGGATTTTTTCTATTGATGCCACAAGAGGAGCTTGATATTTTCACTCTTCTAGTTGGCGTATTGATGGTCAAACCATGTAGTTTGACAAGTGCAATAGTAGTGGCTGAATTATTCCCACCTGAATCATTTAGCATGAAATTTTTCACGTCCATTGATTGGGTGGCTAGACACATGATTGAGATGTGTGCACTAGAGGGTAAAAATCTTGCTTGAATCAATGGAGAGACATTGGACACATCAAAGAAATTGGATGAATGATGGAATCAGCATGTATGGCTTCTATATGATGCTTTTAGTATACATGGAGGGACATGGGATAACCTCCTGTGTATTCATAAGAACAATGGCCTAAGTTCCAGTGCCAGCTTGCACATGGATTTTCATACTTTAGAGAGGCTCAAGATGACTTGGCCCCGCATTAAGGAATTCCATGTTTGGTGGGAGAGTTTAAAAAATGTTCAGTTTGGCATGGGGAGAGATGAGCTCCCAATATGGTGGTATGATTTTCATAACCTCATTTTCCTCCTCTACAATAATAAAATTCTGTTGTTTTTATTGATCAGTGGAAGGAGGCAGATAAAACCATGGCATCCAGGCATTCTTAGGAATGACAGAATTCAAAAGGTGGTAGAAAAATTTGGGTCCTTGCCGAGGAGGCAGTGGGATCCAGGAATTATGCTCAGTTACTTTAACTGGGTTGGGAATTTTGCTAAAGGAAGTGGTATCAAAAAATGGCTATGATCATAGTGGTGCAGCAAAAACATGGTGGAAAAATTTGCAACACTCTGTGGTGCTTCTGCTTGAGGACAAGCAGATTTGGGAGGGGAGGATTGTCATGTTCCCTCAAATTGACCATTAAAAGTGTTGACCATGCTAAGTTCCTAGGGGCTCAAGTTGTTATTAATTATTCCTCCTAGGATAAATTTTTACTAATAATTGTTCTAAGGCATGTATTTAATTTTATTTCAGCAATTTTATTTATTATGCACAATAATGACGTGGAATTAAGGCTTCCATGTCAGGAGGGTGCATTGGGGAAAGCTAGTCAACTTTCCTTGGTAAAAATAAGAAATTCCATGACAAAAGAAAGCAAGAGAATAAAGGGAAGTTTCCTAAAAGTAGAAAAAGTAGAAAGAGGTAAAAGCAGGAAAGTTTTTTAATGAAAGAAAGAGTTTCCTTATGAGCCAGGAAAAGCAAAAAGTTGTCATAACTCAAAAGAGGCATATTTTGACTAAGGGAGGGTGTAGTTTCTAATTGTGAAGGATGATTTGGAATTAGAAAAAATTCCACATGGTCCTACTTGCCTAATTTCCCAAAGGGGGCGCTTTTGTGCCTAGGGTTAGGTCACCCATGGGGTTGACTTGCTCTCACAGGTCACCATTGGCCTCAACTTACTAAGCAGGTCATCCATTAGTCTATAAAAGCTAAATTCAAACCCATTGCTTCAGTTGGGTTGATTATTTGATTGCTGAATGCTTATGTGATCATTACTTCTGAGTGTTGTGCCTCAGACTACTGGGAGATGAGCCCCAACCTTCCATTCCCCTCTCCTTCCATTCCCCTCTCCTTCCATCCCCTTCTCTTCTATTGCAGGTATGGAGCACTACATTGCAGCCATTGAAGTATTATAAAAGTTATTTTCAGCCTCCAACACGTTCAGGTTGATATATAGTGAATCCCATGCTTCACCTATGCTCACAGCCTCTTTTGTCGGTCATGTTCTGGGCCTCCTGCCCCTTTATTTTGAAAGCCTCTTTGTAATGGTCAGTCAATAATGTTATTTCTGTTATGTACTATCAATATATTCTGAACATTACATTTATCAGGTCGATATATCTCAGACCCTAAAGGATGTTATCTCAGTTCCATTAAAAGACTATATTTTGTCAGTGTATGGGGGAATTTAGTGAATATGTGTGTTGTAGTGAATATTTAATGATGGGGAAGGGATTAAAATAAATATTCATGTTCATAGAGTTCATAATTATCTCTTTTATAAATCTCAAGTTTCACAAAATTTTATTTAAGATGATTTAATAGTTCTTTTAAGACCCTAGCTAGATTACTAGTTTCTAATAACTAGTTTTACTGAAATTGATGCAAAATAGGTTATATTAACCCAAATTGAGCTCTGTCAGTTCCTGTAGATCAGTAAAATACCCACATTACCATATAAATCTACAGAACCATTTTTGTTTTGGGTGGTACCACTCTTTTGCATCGTCCTCTGCGCAGGCTCTCTCTTGACCAAAATAGCCAGAAATCCCCAAATTCACCCAAAACACCTATAACCTTCCATAACTTCATTAAAATATATAAATCATTTATTTATGTTATATCAATGCTGGAATAAACCTCTGCAAGTTTCCAGAAGCCCTGGGTTGAAACATACCAAACTACTCTCCTTAGTTGCACGGTTTGGCTACCCAGAAGCGTGGTAGTAAGTTTCTGCAGTGTGGACTCTGAACCCTAAATGGCACCAGATCTAAATGTGTTAGGGGAGAGGAAATTCAATGTCTTATTTTATTTGGTTGCTTCCCGTTGCTCACTTCTTTTTCTGCAAAATTTCCTAGAATAAACCCCTTATTTGCCCAGTCAGAGAAGTCATTGTGTAAATTAATCCAAGTTCAGACATTTTAATATAATTAACAGAATTGGAGAGTTTTCAGGTCTGTATACCAGACTTGGAATATTACATTAGTGTAGGTGCATTTAGTGGGAAAATGTCCAATCCTTCCACAATTAAAACATTTTAAAGGTAACTTCCCCTTTTATTTTCCAATCCCTCTCTCAAGTTTATTAATGAAAAAGGATTCCTCGTCATTTGGGTTTTCTGATTGATTTTTTGAGGAGTTTTTAAAAGATTCTCCCCCTTTGTAAGATCCATTTTGTCCTATTAGCCTATCATATGTAGTGAGAATTCCATGTATCTCATCCATTGTTACCTTGTTAATATCATCTCATTCTTCTAAGGTGGATACAATTGGGTTATAGCTCATTGGTAATATTCTTAGTACCTTGCTTACCACTTCCTCTTATTTTAGTTTTCCTCCAAGCCCTTTGCTCACATTAACAACTTCATCTACAGGAAGAAGTTATTCACCAATATTCTCTTCTTCTTTCATTTTAAGACTTTCAAATTGACCTTTATATGTCTGAAGTTTGGATTCTTTCACCTTAGATTATCCTTCATACATTATTTTCAACTTGCCCCAAGCTTGTTTGGAAGATGTGCATTGCATATCTTTAGTAATTACCAAGGGTGTTAAACCATTCAATATTGCATTTAGGGATTTGGCATTTCCTTCATATTGGCCTAGTTCTTATGTGTCTATAGGGTATTGGTTTCCTATGTTATGTTCTTTCTCAGTTGTTTCCCAAACCTTCCACACCAGGTACATCAGATGAACCCTCATCCCTACACTCCAGTATTCATATTTTTCTACTGTAAATAGTGGAGGTCTGTTAGTTTCCAAGACTTCTTGTTGATCTATAGTGGTTTTATAAATGACCTACCTTCGAGTGGTTAAACTGTGTTGAAGGAACCTTCTCTTATACCCATTTTTCATTTATCCCACAATACTGAGTGGGGGGTGAATCAATATTGACTCTTAAATAATAAAAAACACAATAATCAACAATTAAAACATTGTTTTTATTGTGGAAATATCAAATAGCAAACCACCAACACAGACTCATTAATAAGATGAATTTTACAAAATTGTTTATCTGCTACTACAAAAGGATGCAAAACATACCCTAGGTTTTTCCTGCAACTACAGACTAGGATGCTACAACATCCCTATGCTTTTCTTCCTGCTTCAACAGAAAAGGAGGCTACCACACTCTGTTCTCTAGCTACAACTGGAAGGAGTATTTGACCCCCTGCAGACCTGTGGCATGCCCTAGAACCACCTTGATCTAATTTTTTTTCATCCTTTTGGAATAGTTGTAAACTATTAACTTTGGACTCTGTAAAGATTACTAATGGAGACACCTTAATATTTACACATTCATTCAATAAATATCTTTTTCCTATTACCTACCAATCCATATCTCATAGTTAAGTTCTTTCATTTTGAATCATGACTGTTTACTTACAGGCATACCCATTATCATCTACTTGTTCAATATTCACATCATTTCATCGTTAAGTTTCAGCAAAAGCACCGTTTCGTTCTTCTAATAGCTCAAAATTCATTTCCGTGGACCTGTTTTTCATTTTTTGGTGCTTCCATAATCTTCTTCTCCAGATACATTGTGGACCATTGATCTTATGTTCGAATCTCTTCTGACCGTTGATCTAGTCTACATATTTCCTCTTGAAATCCTATTTCCATATCAAGTTTATGCTTCAATGATTCCCCACCATTGATCTTCATCAGGATTCTCCATGAGCGTCGATATTTACATTGCGGGATGTGGGATGTAGGATGCAATATTTGTCAAAATCGTATCTCGACTTTCCACAAACGTCCTTCTGAATTTCTTTTTTTGAACTGTTGATCTGTTTTAGTGGAACTAACTTCAGCTGTCCAATCTCTCTAGATTGTGGGATGCAGGATGTAAAATTTCCATAAATCGTATCTCGGCTTTCCGCATTTCTTTTTCCGAACCATTGATATGTTTTAGAGGAACTAAATTCAGTCGTCCAATATCTCTATATTGTGGGATGCGGGATATAGGATGCAGGATGGAGATTGTGGGTTTATAGAATCTTTAACCATTATTTTCGTAATTCTCTTTCAGTATTTTTTGTTTTGCACCGTAAATATCATTTGGAGGAACTAATATCAGCTGTCCAATATTGATCTTTTGTGAAACTTTGGATTTTCTGCCTAACTATCGGAATTAATACTTAACCATTAGATCTAGTGTGGGACTAATATAAGCCATCTAATCTTGATATTTTGTGGAACTTTATCACTTTCTACATGTTTAGCCTCTGCACTAGTTCATTTGGCAACAACATTGGATGATCGATCTCAGTTCTTCAACTTTCTATAGGTTTATTTGTTTGTCAGTCACCCTACAACCTGCAACCTGTAACAGGGTTATTCCTTTGTTATTTTGGATACCTGCAAACTTCATTTTTCCACCATATCTTTGAATTCTGATAACTAATTTGACATCAATGATAACTAATTTGCTCAACAAATCTTAGATCAATTGAATGAGCGTGATCGTCAAGAAGAGATCTATTCGGAACAAAAGTAAAGAAACCAATGGATTCAGGAAAGTGACAAAGTTCTTTCATCACTCAGTGATTCAGAATGTGAGAAGGGTAAACTAATTAGGATAAAAAAGGAAGGCAATGGGAAATATGTTGAAAATAGGCAGGACATGGAAGAGGAGTTAGTGCAATATTTTGAAACGACCATGAAGGAGGACCTCCCATATAGGATTGAGGATATCAGAAAAATTACCAATCATATACTAAAGAAGGTCACAAATCAACAAAATTAGGTCTTTCAGAAAGTTGTGAATATCCAAGAACTGGAGGAAGTGGTCATCCAAATGGTGGATGGAAAATCCCCGGGCCCTGGTAGATTCACAACCAATTTCTTTCATCATTTCTGAGATATGGTCAAAGAAGAGTTCTATAAGATAGTGGAGGATTCTAGGAGGTAAAAGGTTGTGCTGAGAGATTTTAACTATACCTTTCTCACTCTTATCTCAAAGGAGGAAGGAGTTGAGACCCCTGAGAAATTCATACCTATATCCCTCTGCAACGTTATTTAAAAGATTATTACTAAGGTAATGGAGGATATGTTGAAGCCCATTCTCCTAAATCTATTTTATCAATAACAGTCAGGGTTCGTAGAAGGATGACATATCTTAGATGGAGTCATCATGGTTCATGAGGTTATTCACTTGTTGAAGGTCTCTAAAAATCCAGGTATGCTTCTTAAACTAGATATTTTGAAAACCTATGACAAATGAAGTTGGGAATTCATGGAATAAATGTTGGAGGCCTATGGATTTCACCAAGAATGGATTCTTTGGATAATGAATATTACTTCAATGGAATTATTCTCTATTTCTTTGAATGCGGCCTTGACCAGATTTTTAGAAACTTCCAGGGGCATCAAAAAATGGGATCCATGTCTCCAACTATTTATACTCATGGTGGAATATTTGAGTAGGATATTAATTAAGGACAAGATCATGAATAGAGATACGAAGGGTTTGAAAATACATAACAATCAGCAAGAGATATCCCTTCAACAATTTGTGCATGATATGATTCTTATGGGGCAGTCATTGGTGCAAGAAGCAAGGATTATAAATAAATGTATCACTTCCTTCTCAAAGGCCTCGAGTTTGGAGGTAAAGAATGATAAGAGTCATGTTTTTTTCTTAAACACAACTAGGATTCATCAGCAAAACATTCTGCAGATCCTAGTTTTTCAAGCTAGATCCTTTCCCTCCAAATACCTTGGCGTTCCACTTGCTGAAGGGGTTGTCAGAAAATTTTCATGGGAAGACCTTCTGGATCGTATAAAGAGGAAACTAGAAAACTGGGATTGTTGACCCCTCAACCTCATCAGTATAGTGGTTTTAGTTAAACCTATTCTTCAAGACATGCCAATATATTTATTTTCTACCTTGTTTTCCCTGAATTCGGTCATTAAACATATTAGGGAAATATAGTGAAACGTTTTATGGACTGGTAATAGAGGAAACCATGGGTGGGGTTTAGTCAATTGGGATACAGTCTGCAAACCAAAATACCAGGGAGGTATGGGTCTGAGAGGCCCACAAAAAAACAATAAAGTTTTGGGAGCAAACATTTGGTGCCACTAGGTAACTCATAATGAAAAGACATGGGAAACGTTATAGCACATTAAATATGATCCAGAAAATCCAAAACAACATTTAATAAGGTTCAACGAAGGAAGGAAAGTTCCTCATATATGGAATCATGCAAACATCAATAGGAGAATTATACAATATGATAGTTTTTGGGAAGTGCAGGAAGGTCAAGATGCAAACTTTTTCGAGCAACTCATATCAACAACAACCAAGGCTTTGCATTCAATTTGACCTCCCAGTTAGTAGGGATAGAGATGATGAAATGGGACTAATCAAATTCGATCAATTCTAGCGAGAAGTCTAGAATAGTGAGGATTTCCATGAATGGAACCCACATGAGTTGTGGGATGAAATATTCCTGACTATCGAAACTCAAAGGCTCAGAGAGGACGTCCAAGAACAATGCATTCGTATCTAGAGAGGTGTTGACAACTGTAGACGGGGCTACCTTCCTAAAGGAGGGTATAGCACAAAAGAGGCCTATAATTTGACATTTAATTAGGAAGAAGATCAAGAGAAGGAATTTTGGGGTAAGGTTTGGCAATTCAATCAATGGCCTAAAGTAGATTCCTTCATTTGGCTAGTGGTCCATGAGATTATTTTGATAGGAGAAAACTTAATGAGAAGAGGTATGAATGGCCCATTTTGGTGCACCCTTTGTGAGGGTGAGGAAGAGAAATTAAACCACCTTTTGGATTCATGTTCCATGACCTCGTCTTTGTGGGAAGCAGGCACTAAAATATTTCACAGAGCTAACCAGGTAAGAGGGTCACCTCACCAAACAATAATCGTTTAGGACAAGAAGGTATTCAAAAACCCTATTATCCATAAAATTTTGAACTTTTTCATGAGAATGTTGATGTGAGATATGTGGAAGGAGAGAAATGGTCGAATATTTGAAGGGAAAAAAATGAGTTGCACCACGTCTAGTCCGAAATTACTAAAACAATATAGGAAAATATCAAAGTTACTCAATGGAGTGATAAATATTAGGATATGGAAGGTGATTATAAAATAATTACGGAAGGATGGGGTTTGGACTGCTCACCTCAAGGATGGAGAAAGTTCAAGGTTAGGAAGTTGCTTCCTTCAAGTCTGGGTTCCTGGTGTCCACCTCCATGTCGAAATTTTAAGTTGAAATTTGACGGAGCCTGCAAATGTAATCCTCGCTCTAGTAGATTCACAGGAGTTATTAAAAACTCTGAGGGAAAAAATATGCAACTCTACCACAGAAGTATCGATTTGGATACTTACAATTCGGTAGAGATTGAAGGCTTGGTTCAGTGTGTCGGGATGAAAATTCAAAATAGTTGGGAACCTTTGGTAATAGAAGGTGACTCCAGCATCGCTATTTAGATGGTGAGGAAGCTGCATGGTGACCAAACTGTAGATAAAGTTTCTAACAGCTAGAGGATGCTGCATCAGATTGAAAGGTTGGAAAATTACATAGGAAGGATGCACGCATGGATTTTTACCCACGTCAAGGATGATGGAAATATGGTGGTGTATTTGATGGATAATATTGGCGAATGGAGGAAGGAAATATTCATAGCATTTCAAATTCATGTAGAAGATGCCATCGTGTGGTAGTTACAATGTACCAACCTGCCAGCTGATCGTGTGAGGGAATTGACTGGTAGCACAAGGGATGTGTCAGATCATCACCTCGAGGTACAGACGTCACAACACCCCACCTCAAATAATTTTCACCCATCATCATTAATATATGAGGCTAGTACATTTTCTTCACATCAGTATTGCACCACCCTGGGTGTCCCTCTCATTTACATTAATGCAGAAAGATTTTCATCCAACCTAGTTTGAGAAGAGTAAGGCAAGGAGATCTATGGCGGAAGGTGTCGAATTTGGGATATTTACTATTCCATTAAATGGAAAGTATAGATATATGAGTAAGGTTTATCGTGTAAGGATGAGCACCATGGCTATTTATGTGGTCAGTCTCATCTATCCTTACATGCCTAAATTTCCCGCTTGGATAAGCACGACTATGAGGAAGTTTTATATGTTAGATTCTATGTTTATGATGGCTCCTAAAAGGAAAACATGTAGGGGAAAGAAGGGAAACATTTAGGTAGAAAATAATCTTTTGGGGGAATTGATGAGAGTGGTACAGGTTTCCTGCTTCTTCTGAGAGCACATACCCCCTCTTATGAGGGATGAAATTGAGCATGTTGAACAGACCCTATGGAATCCTATCCAATACATGGACATGGATGATATTAATGTTGAAGCAGAGAACTGGGTGAGCGATCGGAGTATGATAGCAGGTCACCCATATACTTATGAGCATATGATAATGACCCACTAGGTCACCAAGGATTTGATTTCCCATGTCCTAATGGATAGAGAGAATAAGGAAATGGGTGATGAAGATATTGTAAAGGATTTGAAGGAACACTACCATGAGATCCATATGATGCGTAAAATGATTGATCGCAATGCTTTGAAACTAGGTATTGTTCCAGAAGCAGTGGTTGCAGGGGAAAGTTCAGCGGGAGAGAGATCACGGATGCAGAAACTGTCCATCGCCCGACGAATAAGAATAATCTTGAGGTTTTCTCTCATCTATATCGTCTCCAACTAGGAAAAACAATGGTCTAGGAAACTCCACTGAAGCCAAAATTATGGTGTTTTCAATTTTTTGGCTAGGGGTTTATTTTGTCGTATGTGTCTATTATCGGCTAAAAGTATGTCAATTTTCCTTTTTATGTTTTATGTGAGTTGTAAGTATCTATTACTAATAGTATGGGGGAGTGACTGCGTGCAAATCATTTTTGTAATGCACCAAGAAAATATGATCTTTGCATGTAAAAGGATAGGAAGGTAGATGATAAGAGATATGAGGTTATCGTAATTATGGTTTTGTGACAGTCAAGCCTCTCTAGTTGAGATGGAGTTCCGGGCTTCCAAGCCCCACACTCATGATGTGTTGATGTACTAAAGGTTCCTCTTCAAAATAATTTTCCTTTCTTATAAAAAAATATATATTTGGGAAAGAGATTATATTTCGTAAAACAAAAGGGTATTAACAATGTCAATATCTTTCCCCAAGAACATAAATAATATTAACTAGTTCACCATCTCGTCTAAAATAATGTATTGCCGTGCAATGCATAAGGTTTAAAATCATCCCATTCTAACACTTAACTAGTTTAATACGTAGATCGTTTTCTTTTTTTAATACCAAGCCCCCTTGATGGAACTTAGTTAACATTAAATGATTCCCAAGGATTTGATATCTTTTAAACTTTACACTTAGTTGATTTGTCCCCTATCGTTCTTTAGTTGAACCAAGCTTTCAACCTCCTAAACCTATCAATTTCTTCCACAAGTTTTATGAAGTTGAAATAGGTACTTACAATTTAATTTACTTACACTTTGTATTCCAAGTCAAGGTAGTAAAAGGATGTTACAACCTTTCCCCCTTAGAATTAACACCATCTTTGGTGTTTCATGTTCGTCAAATCCTTTTATTCATTCCCTCTTCAGGTTCTCATTTGTATCCTCCACATCCTTTGTTGTCCTTTAACCTGTTCTCTGCATTATATCAAGAGAACTATATAGAGTATTATCATAATATTACATGCCTCTAACTTTAAGAAAAGAATACACAAGTAAAAACTATTTTACTTAACCTTTTGAAGTGCCATTCTTCATTGTAATTTTCAGGTGACAATCTTCTTATTCAGTTCTCTATTTTCTATAAATAATTTAATCCTTATATTAATAGATAACCAGCCCTAAAGTATAGCATACATTAACATCAGATGCAAAAATTAATTTTCCTTACTTTTTATTTTTTCATGAATTACATCGATTGGTACCCCTATTTATTCTAGTCGCCAATAGGTAAACACACTAACACATAGAAACAAAATTACTTACGTCACATATACCTTTTACAAGTATTATTATTTGTAAGTGTATTTCTAGTCTCTTCAGATGCCCTCCATCCAATCAAGCACTCCAAATGCTAATAGTACTTCGAGTACTTATTCAAGCTACCCAACAAGAGGACAATACCCTTCTTTGGGCATATCTCCTACATGTGTTATTCAACATGCTTCACCAGGTTCAGACCCTTCCTTTTCTAGACACCATAATACCTAGAGGTTATTCTCTTCACAAAGACCCCACTCTCACGACACTCCTCTTATAGCACGAATGTCTGCAAAAAGAATCCTAACCAGATGTATTACACTTAGACGTCCCCAGAAATGCATACTAATGCCTAGCTGGATGGGGGTAAAGATGTAACATATTTACATCCATTGTTCTTATTCTATTTCTCATAGAAACCAGATTTATAAATACAAAATTTATGTCATCTTACTTGATCACTTGAAGTACCGGTACCTTAGTTCTCATCATAGCTCTCTGTATCATTACCATTACCAAATCTGGTACCTGCATTTTCTCTCAAAATTAATAAGTCCAATTACAACATTAATATTTAAACAAAATGACTTTTCTCTCTATAAAATATTTCAATATCAATGATCCTAGGGTGGCTTGTCTGCAATCATTCTCTATCCTCATAATGATTCTAATTTTCATATATTAGACTTTATACATGTGCATACTTGTTACAAAATAGGAAAAATGCATGTGCCAAACATAGTTACCCATGGGAATCATCGTCTTTGATGTCGAAGGATATTTATTACGCGTATTAGCTCAACCAGTCATTAATCAAGGTTTTAAGAGCAATCTTGGTTACATCATTCCAATTTGGTCAAATTAGTAGACAATTTGCAACTTGGTGTCTCTTTTTAGTCAAGCTTCTTTAAGTCAAAAATATTCCTAACGTCTTTGATTGCTGGAAAGTTGTTAGGATCTACACAACTGATTTGTTCGAATAACTCTTTATAACATATTCATTAGGTAAAAAATTCTTTCCTAACAAAAAATAGTCCATAGAAAACCTTCTTTTAGTCTCAATATAATGGTATAATTAGGCCAAGTAAATAATAATAAATTTATCGCTAATCGATAAGTGATTGAACGTTTAGTTATTCATTCCAATGTTCATAATTACTCCAATCCAAATATATTCCATCATGTCCCTTACATTTCCAATAACTTTCATCTATTACCAAAAACATACACTAGAGAAGGATTATACGGATTACTTAATTCACACATATATAGTCATACCCTTAAATGATCTAGCCTTTAGCAAATATCATTTCCAAGTAATTGAAGATGACTATAACATAATCTCTTCAGGAGAAATCTTTAGGAGAAATCTTTAGTTTATTATTATAAGTTTTAGGGAGGACTCCTTGGCACTTGATTCCATAATTAAGTATTAAGTCATAATTATATTTTCACCTAAAAAAAGAGGATCATAAAGCACCACTATTTGTTAGCCGACTAAAAGTACACTACCCTACTCAGGACCTACTTCCACTTAGGATGACAACTTAGAGCGTAGGTCATCAAGGGAATTGTTATTATTCTTGGAACATAATCTCGTCAGGTTATCCAATGAATTGTATTTTACCCCACACTATGCACATGAATAATATGAAAATTTTATTGCGTAGATATGGTCATTTACATTAATATTAACATCTTAATGCATTCATTTCCTTATTTTCATATTTTTCAAGCATAAGGAAAACATTTTCCAATGCATACATGTTTTCTTGTAATAATGATTTCTTTTACACATAAGACAATAAGAATGTATGTAATTAGCTTAATATTATAAACATGGTACATATTCCCCAAGAAGACATTGACCTTTTACAACCCAAGAGGGATTTGAAGTCGTGACCTTCCATTATAACATTTTTTGTCATTCTAGCAAAGTCACTTTCGCTTCATTAATATATTCAATAATCAAATTCATTAGTTCAACAATTTATATCCACTTCACCATCTATATCCGAGATATATGCATACACCTATTTTCCATTATATCAATGTTTCTTATTAAAAGGTGCATCCATCATTTACATTGTTTATAATCCAATATTTATAATATCCTTGAACGCTGAAAGTAAATAAAATCTCTATACTAAAGGTATTCACAATTTCTTAAGAATACTCTGCAACCTTAATATCAACACTCGATATTCACTACTATATTATTTGGGTCTATAAATATATTTTTCACCACACAAACATATATATAATTACTTCATTAAGAGGAAAACACAATGCCATAAAAACAAATGATCATCTATAAAATCATTTAACAACAAGGAGATCCTCAACAAAATCGTAATTACATAAGATGCTTCTTAAAAAGGGGTTCATTGATCCAACCTATCAGGGGTCAGCACAATCGGGTTAAATATGGAGACTTAACTTTATGCTGCTTAAAAAATAGTCACAAGTCCATACTCCAAATGGTGGTCTATCAAATAGGGAAATCGATAGTTGACTGAGTAATTAATTAACGTGATTAATGCAAGCAAGGGACAGGGTTAGAGTTTTCCTTAGTCAGAGCAGGTTGAAAATTTGGCAAGATATCGCTGGAATGAAATCTTTAGGCCCACAATCTTTCCAAAACATATTTAACAACAAATGTCCAAAATATTTTCTTTAATTTAGATAAAAAGATTATGACACGAATCAAACATGAGTCGACAAACATAGTTCATACAAGGATCACTACATAGAAGGATCTCTCCAAACCTGGATGACTGTAGTAGAGTGCATTAGTTTGGCTTATAATTATTAATGGAAACAAAATGGAAGTATACATTACCATTGATAGATGCATCTAGCTTCCTAAATATTGATTTTTTAGGTGACTAAAATGATAGAAATCCAACAGTTAATTTTATTATTAACAAGAATTAAAAGTCATGGTTTCTATGGAGATAAATTCATAAGGGGTTTCACTTGAACAACTTGAAGGATCTAGTTCAATCTATATTATAGCGATTTCATTTGGAAATAAGATGGAATCAAAGTAAGGAGTTTAAACCAGCAATTCAGTCAAATTCAACGCACAACATTTTTCATTTCAAACACTAAAGTATATATATATACTTACCGTTCACCATAAAAATATAATTGTTGCTATATGCAAGAGTGAAGTCTTCCTTGATATTTATCATATTATTTTCTTCTATCTACAATAACTCAATTATTATTACCTCTATGTTCATCCCATATAGGTGAATGTGTTGCAACATGAACTCTAATCCCATATGTAACATACCCATAAACCATCATTAGATTTTGTGGTACACTTTAGAATTTTTTTCTCTATTGAATTTATTCAAGTGCACTACTTAACTTGATCTCATTGATTATTCATTCTTAAATATTAATAGTTTATAAGTACAATACTCCTAATGTTGATGTATTTGTAACTTCGGAATGTATTCATCTATGTATCTTATGTATTGTAACCCGATGTTTATTCTAGGATGTGTCTATAATGTAATTGAGTCATGTTGTCATGCCTCGATGTTCCAACCGAGAGAATCAATAATGTAGACAAGTCATGTCAAGTCATAGTGAGTAACCCTCTGATTGTATAAGGGTTAAAGTTCCCGCAGTTCAGGGGCACTAGGGTTATTAGACTCTCCTAGTAGATATCGGCCCTAGTAGGGTTTTAGTCATGTCGGGATTAGTATAAATAGAGAACTGGAGTCTCTATTTATGACACAACTCATACACACTCAAGTGTAGTGCATAGTTTAGGAAGGAGAAGACATTGGGGCTAGATAAGAAGAAGGTTACTGCTATCGGGAGATCACTTACTATTTTGGGGCTTTTCTATTTTGTTGTTGATTCTATCTCTGAGGAAGTTGCGGGGTTTTCTCAATTTATGGTTTCCTCGAGGATAAACACTGTGTTCATTGTCTCTTGTGTTTGATTGCTGTTCTTTTTATTCTCTAAGTAAAGATCCTAATATAATGTTAGCTTAATGATGAAATTCTAACATGGTATCAGAGCTAACATGAGAAGAAGACACTATGCAGCTACGAAAACTAGGGCTTCCTGGTTTGTGGATATTCCTCCACAAATTTTCAGCAAAAGTAAGTTGGAATAACTCTCCTCCTTAGGGCGCATCTTTCTGTCAAAGCAGAATACAATTCTGAGGTTTTTCATTTTTGGACCCAACACTGCTGCTGGAAATTAGGGCTTTTCACAGAAGAGGAATTTTTTAGTGAGCCCAGGCCTAGATTGATCTCCTCCCCAAAATCGAAGTTAGGGATAAATTTCAAGGCATTTGGGTGAACAGATCTCTGGAAAAGCTAAACCCTAATTTGCTACTGAACGAGCACTACATGATTTCAGCTAAAGTTTCAGATTCGACATCTTGAACCTGGTAAGATCTAAATATTCTGTATTTCCATTTTAGGTTCTCAGTTTAAGATGTATCATCACACCAAGCTTGATGAAAATCTTGAGGGAGCTGATAACTTCCGAGCTTGGAAGTATAGGATCTCCCTGGTCCTGGAAGAGAATGAGCTGGACTCCTATATCAATGAGGAGGTTCTAGTTCCATAGGTAGATGAGGCTAAGGCCTTACATAAGAAGAATTTGGTTATGGAAAAGAGAATATTTCTTGATTCTATCAAGGATCATCTCATACCACAGGTGTCCTCCCTCAAGACACCTAAAGCTATGTTTGATGCCCTAAACAAATTGTTTCAAAGGAAGAACATAAACATGAAGATGACTTTGAGAAACCAATTAAACAATGTGAAGATACAGAATACTGAGAGTATTCAGTCTTACTTTACAAGGGTTTCTCAGATCAAGGAGCAGCTAGAAGCAGTAGATGAAGAAGTAGAAAATGCAGAGATTGTGATGACCACCTTGAATCGTATCCCTGGATCATGGGACTCTTTCATTCAAGGAATCTGTGCCAGAAAGAAGTTAGTTAAGTTCAATAGACTATGGGAAGAATGCTTTCAAGAAGAAGCTAGGATAGCAACTCAAGAAGAGAAGATGGGTAGTGAATATCAAGCTCTCATAGTTCACTCCAAGAAAAACAGGAGGAGCAATTATCACTCCAAACGTAAGACCTCACACTCTAGAAAATATCCAAATACTATTAGATGTTACACATGTGATGAGAAAGGTCACATATCCAAATTCTTCCCTAACAAAAGAAATCTGAGGAAGAAGAACAAAACAAGACATCATGCCCATGCTGCAGAGGATGATGAACCTTCTTCAAAGAGAATCAAACAAGAGAGTGATGACTCTTCAAGTGAGGATGAATATGTACTGATCTCCGCTCTCACGGGAACTATTTCACATGGAAGCAATGATTTGCTTTTAGACAATGGTGCTTCCAAGCACATGACAAGATTCAAAGAATCATTTGTAAAGCTATCTAAATATGAGTCACGTCACAAGGTGAAACTTGGGGATGACTACCAGTGTCCAATAAAAGGTAGTGTTGAATCCTTCTATAAGCTAGACTCTGGAAAGTCTTTGAAGATGAAGAATGTATTATTTGTTCTAGGACTAAAGAAGAACCTCCTCTCCATTTATGCATTGGATGCAAAAGGAATGAGGGTTGCTTTTGTAAATGGCCAAGTTCTTATGTGGCCAAAAAGAAAGACTTCTGATGATACAATCGTGATAAGAGAACAAGAAGGAGGTCTATAAAAAATGAAGGGCCAACCAGATCAAGCTTTGGTTCATGACATAGTAGAACCAAATGAACTTTGGCATAGAAGGCTTGCACATGTGCATTACAGAGAACTACCACTTGCAAGCAAAGCTATTGAAGGTCTTCTAGAAATACAAGCAAAACATGAAGGGGTCTGCAAAGGATGTGCAAAAGAAAAGAATACAAAGAAGACATTTCCAAGTAGCTAGATCAAAGCAAAAGGAATCTTGGAAATCATCCACTCCGATGTATGTGGACCAATGCCATCAAGCTCACTAAGTGGGTATGTGTACTATGTTTCTTTTATTGACGACTTTTCTAGGAAGACGTGGATTTACTTCATGAAGAATAAAGATGAAGTGTTTAGCAAGTTCAAGGAATTCAAAGCCTTGATCGAAAACCAGACTGAAAAGAAGATCAATATTTTTCGATCAAACAATGGCAGAGAATTAACTTCAAATGAATTCAAGGAACTATGTAAGGTAAGGTCTTAGGGATTAAGAGGGAGTTGTCCACTCCTTACAATCCATAACAGAATGGGGTTGTAGAGAGAAAGAATAGAACCATCATGGAAGCTGCAAGAGCTATGCTTCATGATCAAGATCTTCCTATGCATTTTTGGGCAGAAGTAGCCAAAACAACAGTGTATGTACAGAACCGTACTCCACACATAGTACTCGAGAACAAGAATCCTAAAGAAGTATTCTCCAGCAAGAAACCATAATTCAACCATCTCAAAATATTTGGTTGTCCTGTGTACATATACATTCCAAAAGAGAAGAGAACAAAATTAGATCCTTCGGGAAAGAAGGGTATATTTGTGGGATACTCTGAAAGCTCGAAGGCTTACAGAATATACTTGCGAGGATTCAAAAATATTGACATCAACAGGGATGTAACATTTGACAAAGATTCAGCCTACATCAAATCCAGAAAGAAACCTACTGAAGAACCTGAAGAAGCAGAAGCTCCCATACTTCATGATACAGTCATGAATGAAGAAAATCAAGAAGAAGATCAAGAATTTGAAGAACCACAAAGACCTGTAGTTCCACCACAGGAGAAGAATCCTCACAAGAGGAAACCTTCTTCAGTATGAGATATTATCCAAGGTGCAGAAAGATATGGGGTTCCAGAAGAGAATCTCAGAGAAAGAAAGAGGACCAGATCCTGTTTCAGTTACGTAGCTTTACTATGTGACTTTATTGATAAAGAACCTTCTGAGTATGAAGAAGCGACAAAACAGAAAGAATGGAAGCATGCGATGATCGAAGAGTATCAATTGATCAAGAATAATGATGTTTGGGATGTTGTCCCAAGACCAGAAGGGAAGTCAGTAGTAACTTCCAAATGGATCTACAAGATCAAGCATGCTGCAGACAGTAGCATTGAAAAGTATAAGGTAATATTTGTGGCTCAGGGTTTCTCTCAGAAAGAAGGAATAGACTATGAAGAAACCTTTGCACCTATATCTAGATACACTTCCATCAGACAGGTACTTGCTCTGGCTGTAGTGATGAAATGGAAGATACACCAAATGGATGTCAAGACTTCTTTCTTGAATGGTGTAGTAGAAGAGGAAGTGTATGTGGAGCAGCCACTCGGTTTTGAGACACATGACAGGGAGTCTCATGTGTGTAGACTGAAGAAATCCCTATACAGTTTCAAACAGGCACCTAGGACATGGTACGTTAGAATTGACAACTTTCTATCCAGTTTGGGATTTACCAAGAGTAAAGCAGATTCCAACCTTTACTACAAGATGGAAGGTGGAAACCCGGTGATACTTCCACTATATGTATATGATTTGTTTGTGACAGGTATGGATGGGTTGATTGCTGATACAAAGAGAAAGCTTGCCGTTGAGTTCTAGATGAAGGACTTGGGAATGATGCATTATTTCATAGGTATGGAGGTGTGGCAGAATACAGATGGAATCTTTCTTGGACAAGGAAAGTATGTAGTAGAGATCCTGAAGAGATTTGGGATGATCGACTGCAAGGAATTAACCACACCTATGGAATCAAACCTGAAGCTATTGAGTGATGCTTCATCAGAGACAGTTGATGTCATGATGTATCATTAGATGATTGGGTCCTTGATGTACATGACGAACACGAGACCAGATATTTGCTTTGCTGTGAACACCTTGAGCCAATACTTAATAGATCCGAGACATGTTCACTTGATTGCTGCAAAGCATATTCTGAGGTACCTGAAGGGTACGATTGATTATGGGCTCAAGTATAAGGCTAATCAAAGGATTAACCTGGAGGGTTATGTTGATTCAAATTGGGTAGGCAGTGCCATTTATAGAAAGAGCACTTTAGGGTGTTGCTTCAGTATGGGATCAGGTGTGATCTCATGGTTTAGCAGGAAGCAATCATGTGTGGCACTGAGTACCACTGAAGCAGAGTATGTTGCAGCCTGTTCAGCTAGTTATGAGGCAGTATGGATGAGGAAGCTACTGTATGATTTGTTTGATCTCCAGTTAGATGATACTTGTATATACTGTGACAACCAGAGCTGTGTAAAGTTGTCGGAGAATCCAATATTCCATGACAAGTCGAAGCATATTGAGATCAAGTATCACTATATCAGGGATATGGTGCAGAGAGGAGCAGTGAAGCTCCAGTATGTTGCGACGGATGAATAGATAGCTGATGTGTTGACTAAGCCATTGGCTAGGGTGAAGTTTGAGTACTTTAGGGAGATGCTTGATGTTCTCCAGATCAAGGTTCCTCCCAAGAGGAAGCGATGTGTCCGTGCTGTGCCAGTCTGACATTGATAGAGGATTGGTTCCTTCCATGATCAGATGTAAGTGCTGTGCCATTCCGACATGGTGAGAGGATTGGTTCCTTCCATTGTCAAGTATATGTGTAGATGGCACATCCAGCATGAAAAAGGGCTGGCTCTATGGAGGCTCATCTAGTATGACAAAAGACTAGCTTTGAATAGTTACCACATCTGGTATGAAAAAGGACCATCTCTATGATGCATCATCTGGTATGAAAAAGGGACAGCTCTGTGATTCCCTACCTAGTGTGAAAAAGGACTAGCTTTGGGAAGGCTCATCTAGTATGAAAAAGGACTAGCTCTGAGTAGCTGCCACACCTGGTATGAAAAAGGACCAGCTCTATGATGCCTCATCTGGTATGAAAAAGGACCAGTTCTATGATGCCCTACCTAGTATGAAAAAGGACTAGCTCTAGGAAGGCTCATCTAGTATGAAAAAGGACTATCTCTGAGTAGCTGCCACACCTGGTATGAAAAAGGACCAGCTCTGTGATGCCTCATCTGGTATGAAAAAGTACTGGCTTTGTAGAGGTTCCTATGATGATAAGAATCAAGAGATAGCACCTGTGATGATAGCCAGTGATGATCTAGATCGAGTGATGATCCGGATCCAGTAATGATGATCCAGCAGTAATGATCCAGATCGAGTGATGATCCATATCCATTGATGATAGCCAGTGATGATCCATATCCAGTGATGATATCCCGTAATGATCCAAATCGAGAGATGATCCAGATCCAATGAATTGAAGTTGAAGATGACTTGAAGACGAAGATGACTTGAAGACAAAGATGACTTGAAGATGAAGATGACTTAAAGACTCAAGGGACCTGAGATGCAGATGACGAGATGATGTAGTTGATACAGAGAAGAAGACCAGTGCTGAAAACTATGTCGAAAGAATACCTTCTTAGTTAAGAGGGAGTGTTGATGTATTTGTAACTTCGGAATTTATTCATCTATGTATCTTATGTATTGTAACCCAATGTTTATTATGGGATGTGTCTATAATGTAATTGAGTCATTTTTTCATGCTCCGGTGTTCCAATTAGAAGAATCAATAATATAAACAAGTCATGTCAATTCATAGTGAGTAACCCTCTGATTGTCTAAGGGTTAAAGTCCCCATAGTTCCAGGGCACTAGGGTTATTAGACTCTCCTAATAGAGGTCGGCTCTGGTAGGGTTTTAGTCATGTTGGGATTAGTATAAATAGAGAACTGGAGTATTTGTTTATGACACAACTCATACACACTCAAGTGTAGTGCATAGTTGATGAAGGAGAAGACACTAGAGCTAGATAAGAAGAAGGTTACTGTTGTCGGGAGATCACTTACTGTTTTGGGGATTTTCTATTTTGGTGTTGATTCTATCTCTGAGGAAGTTACGGGGTTTTCTCCATTTATGGTTTCCCCGAGGATAAACATTATGTTCATTGTCTCTTGTGTTTGATTGTTGTGCTTGTTATTCTCTCAGTAGAGATCCTAATATAATGCTAGCTTAATGATGAAATTCTAACACCTGCTCAAGATATAAATAAATACGACTACCAAGTAGAAATTAGTGGTTTCAAAGCTTAACAAAACAAAGACCCCTTTACTTAAAAAGAAAATATTATGTATCTTCTATAGTTATATTTCCCTTGTATTCTTTAAATTTACATATGCCCCAAAATTATAAATGACAACTCAACATAAGAAAAACTTACTAAGTACAACGAACATGAAAAATCTTATCTACATAAGATATGACACTATTGGCTATTGTTTCTTTATATGAAAGGGACCATTCCCTTAACTAATAATCATATTTTTTATACAAAAGTGCATAGTTCAACTTGTGTTCACCCTGGTCACTCTTAATCCCACATTTCCCCACATGAGTATTCATGTATATTTCCTTGAGACATTAATTAAACTTTCAGCAACTCCAAAAACAAAGATGTCTGTAGAAGCGTTCTTAGTGGAATAGGTACCTCTTGATACTTATAGATAATGCATCTGCAATATGATGGTATATTGTATATAAGGATTACTCATAAGTACAATGGTAGGAGATGTAGTTCGAGTCTCCTAAGTCATCTCCTAAGTCATCTGTTAATAAACAACATGCTTTATTTAGTACCATTACTTCGGTTATAATCCTGACTATAAAATATGTATACATGTAAAAATATTTATCATACTATATTTGGAGATTTATTCTAATTCCTTCCACCATGTGAACACACTCTCTGCAGCCAGAACTTGAAATCATGTCAATTCAGTATACATAGAAGAACTATAAACACACTATAAACCAATTATAACTTTTAACAACATATGCTATATAACAAGCTTAAAATGAGATCAAATAATTGCACAAACAAAAGTGTAACCATTTCAGATTACTTAGGCGATTGAAAGCATGTCTACAACTTTCCTCCCAACCATTGACTCTACTTGGCGTATGTGGTTCCTCTTAGATCCACCCCGAGCGGGGCGATGAATCCACTAAAGCAAGTTAAGCTCTAAATACCTTTAAGTTTCATACAATGACCTAGTTGTTGGCTTACATCCCCATATCAATCTAACTAGTAGGTAGGATTTTATATTTTTGAGCTTAAAAGATCACCCCTTTCCAATGACGGTAATACCATGGCACCATATATAGATTTTTTAGATCTGTAACCTATAATAACACAATCCTTCTACAGGTATAAAACAAGCACATGGGAAAACGTTACAGAGTCTAGATTTGTATTAACACTTAAACCATGATCCATCCATTACAGATTCAATTCTAATTCAAAATGCAAGGAATATGCATCATGGTTTACCACTCTGATTCCAATCGATATGTAGAGATTTAAAATGACTCATTCATTACAGACTCGAATCACTCAAAGGTTAAAACTCAACATACAATACCAATTGACTCCCCCGGATATTTTAAATGCATCATATATTACAGATTGAATCACACAGAGGTTCAATCTCATCATACAAAAAATGCAGATCTTCACTTATATCCAAATATTGTCAAAACCAAAATGTATTCCTCAGTTTACAAGAGTGCAGGCATAATCGATCCAAACACAGGTGTATCGAACACACCAGATCTAAATCACATTAAGAATAAACAAAAATGCAGATAAAATCACAAACATTCGGATCCAAAATCGTATTCAAAATAATTAGAATGCAAATCTTGGCTTAGACCCGAAAACGTTGTGAAAGACAAAGTTGCCTTTCCTCGGTTTTAATAAAACGTAGGCATAATAGATCAAATGTAGGTTTACAAGACACACGAGATCCGAATCATATTTGAAAATAAAATAGAATGCAAATCTAATAAGACACATTCATATCCAACTCGAATTAAAATAATTACATTGTAGATCCTTGATCAGATCCAAAACATTGTCAACACCAAAATGCATTCCTCAGTTTTAATAAAACGCAGGTTTATAAGGCACACCAGCTCTGAATCATATTTGAAAATAAAATAAAATGTGGATCCAATCATACACATTCAGATCCAACTCGTAAAAATAATAATTAGAATGCAGATCCTTGCTCAGATCCAAAACGTTGTTAACAACAAAATGCATTCCTCATTTTAATAAAATGTGTGAATAATGGATCAAACGTAGGTGTACATGACACACCAGATCCGAATCAGATTCGAAAATGAAATAGAATGTAGATAATTGTGCAAATACAAAATGTTGGTAACACCAAAATGCATTCCTCAATTCTAATAAAATGCAGTCATAATGGATCAAACGCAGGTGTACAAGACACAACAGATCCGAATCATATTCGAAAATGAAATAGAATGAAGATCCTTGCTCAGATCCAAAACGTTGTTAACACCAAAATGAATTCCTCAGTTTTAATAAAGTGCAGGCATAATGGATCAAACACAAGTGTACAAGACACACCAGTTCTGAATCATATAAAAAAAATAATGCAGGAAAATATTATATCGAAACTTGTTCACCGGTTCCATCAATCGCAGGAAAGGTTAAAAGGCATCCTACTCTGCCAAACGCATACCCCTGAACCCAAAACCAACATGCAAATAAATAGCCCATAAACAGAAAGAAAAAAAATCCACTTACGATGCAAGAGAAATCTCCTAAATTATTGGGTTCTTTTTGTATTTAAGAGGCCAGTCAGTTCTATCATGGTAATCATAAATATTACACTGATTCCATCGTAGTTTTGTGAGGCAAATTGCCCCTTTTTCGTTGTGAAGTAATTAGCTGAAGGCATGCACCCAACCAAGAAATCTTTTTTCCTTCCTTGTATTTTATTTTAATGTATATATAGGGGATAACATTTATTTGTATTCTTAAGGAAAATTATGTACATGATTATAATATACAATAGTTATACTTTCCTTTATTCTCACGAGAATTCATGTTTAAATAGAATTACCTTGATTCTCAAAGCAATTCTCCTTTGAAACAAAAGATGAATTTAATAATATGTATCTGTATATGCATGAGGGTTTAATAGATATTTGAAATTGACTATAG
This sequence comes from Pseudotsuga menziesii, assembly GCA_001517045.1. Classification (NCBI taxonomy): domain Eukaryota; kingdom Viridiplantae; phylum Streptophyta; class Pinopsida; order Pinales; family Pinaceae; genus Pseudotsuga; species Pseudotsuga menziesii. The sequence goes on along the minus strand of LPNX011115529.1, from coordinate 429,429 downwards.
AAGTCACCTTTCTATTTTATCCATATATCTGTAACGAAATATACTTAATAGTAACGATTTTTTTCTTCTTGAAACTTCATTGCATTTTAGCCCTCGTTATAACATAAATATCTATTTACTTGTAGAACATAAGAAATTAGGGAAAAAATATTTTCTTGTGTAAAACAAAGGGGTATTAACGATTTCAAAATATTGCCCGAGGAACATAAATAATGTTAGCTAGTTCAAAATCTCATCTAAAATAATGTATTGTCGTGCAATGCATAAGGTTTAAAAGAATCCCATTCTAACACTTAACTAGTTTAATAGGAAGATCATTTTATTTTTTTAATACCAAGGCACTATGATGGCACTTATTTAACATTAAAGGATTTCCAAGGATTTGCTAGCACTTAACATTTACCCTTAGAAGATTCTTTCCTAATTGTCCTTCAGTCAAGCAAAGTTTTCATCCTCCAAACCCTATCAATTTCATCCATAACTCTTATGAAGTTGAAATCGGTACTTACAGTGTTGTTTACTTACACTTTGTATTCCAGGTTGTGGTAGTAAGGGGATGTTACAAGGATGGTGTTATCCTATAAAGGGAGGTGTATTTAATACACCTAGAATTAATAATTTATTATTAATTTCTGCTAAGACATTTTATTTGATTATTCTAAATATTTCTCACAAAAAGTGAAAAATAAAACAAATGTAATGAATTATTCTTTTATTATAAACGATGATGAATTGGATAGAAGTGGAATAGTTTTTTGAATTTTTTTGCTGATCCACAAGAGGAAAAAGAAATTAGTTGTAGCTGCCGAGTGAAAATTCAAGGTGCGGGAGGCATCTTCCTCAAAATCAAGACACAACTCCTAGTTGAGTGCTAAAGAGAAGGAGGCTCATAAATGACCAAGTCCTAGGAAAAATACTATATAATAGAATGTACATTAGTAAGAAGGAGGCTAGCATTTGATGGGGATTGAATCTAATAATGCAAGAGATGGCTCATTAAGTGGATTTTTCTCTTGTGGTTTAATGAACAGGCTTATGGGTTCTGGAGCAAGTGATTTGGTTGCTCTAGGAGTTGGTTCGGAGGAACATCTATTTCATTTATGTTTTCCCAATGGTGGTTCCACGTTCTTATTCTATTTTCTATTACAATAGGATGTTGTATTAAACCTTGATATGCAACTATATTCATAAGCATATATGTCTTATGGGTGTATGTACGAAGATGGTTCCACTTTTAGTGCCACTCTATAAATACAAAACATAAGTCCGACAAAGGAAATCTATAACGGATATGTGTTATCTTGCTTTGGTTCAGAAAAATTGAGCCTAAAATAGAAGCTAAGGCTAGTTAGACTATATCACAAGTGTGATATATCACACTTGCATTTTGTAAGAGTGCCAAATCCCAATATCGCACTTGTGATTCTAAAAACTAAAACTAAAAAATAAAATAGAGGCATATGACCTGTATTTTTTATTTTACATTTAAGGCTGCAAAGAACAGTGGTGTGATCAAACGGGAAGAAGTTTTGTCTTGGAAGAAATTTGGAGGGTGAATTTTGAAGGTGGAGATTTACAAGGTGGATTGCAATGGAAGGTAAGTGACTGTATTGTTTTTAATTACTTTGATTTTTTGTTTTTGTTTGTTAATTTAATAAATGTTTAATTAAAACAAACAATCAAATATTAATTCATTTTGTAATTATTTTTTGTTATATTAACAAATAACACTAATCCTAAAGAAAATTTCCATAATCAAACCACTGATAACCGAAACCCAAATCCAAACACCGAACATATGGAGGAGGAACACGATAGGAATTCAGAAATTCTTGCTCGTTTGGGTGCATTGAGATGCCTTAGTTGAATTTTTAGAGGGGGGGGCACATAAGATAGTCATTGGGAAAGTAATTAGATAACATAATGAATACAATTTCCAATTCTTAGGGACTACTGGACAACATTAGCTCCTCTGAGGGATTCCCATAGGAAATACTATTCCAATGGGTTGAGCTACAAATATGTAAACAAATTAAAGATAAGAAAAAACCAACTCTTTCCACCATTCCATGATCCTAGAACCAAATTGGTTCCTCCAACCATTCGACCACACATTTCTATAAACTAGTGTGTAGAAATGACTATTAACTCCAGTTTGATGGATCGCTGGTACATGGTCTTCGATGAAGAACCTCATGGGACTATAGACATCCTATTCTATTTCCTAATGAAAATGTATGTCAAGTTTATCTTGGGTAAATACATAGATTACTTTGATAAAACAGGGGGCAGTACATGGGATGACCCAAGATAGGAAAGGGGTGAAGGCTAATCCAAACTGTGTGCGACGACCTCCACACACACCAAAATCCACTCGGCTATATCCTCCTCCAGCTCTCGTGATTGATGACACATAGGAAACATTATTCCATTTGGAAGATACATTGCTTCAACATGGGAATTTTTTTGAAGGAATTTTAGGCTAACAATTTTGAACATCTGAGGCTGGCCCATATGAAGCTGGACCATCACACACAGAGGATCCACTTAGGTCTCTAGACCTTACCATATCTAGAGATCACATTGGACATGCAAAGGGTTCAGAGCATCCCGTCATTCCACATCCTTGAACATCTTGCGGAAACATATTCTATGGGCCTTATTCAGAGTTTTGCGGTGATGGATTAGTCCAATATGTAAGTCAAGCTCAGTATTCACATAGTATACTATTTTTTATATCGCATTTTTCAATTTGTTCATAAATTATTTCTATTTTAATTATCGGACAATTTATGTGAACACATTTACAGCTCGTGTCCAATGACACCCCAAATTCCCATATTCTAGTTGTTGATGATGATTATATTGATGCGGTGGTCAATGCTACATATGATTTTGGTGCATCATTATTACTTGTAAGAACATTAATTTTTAATTTCTTGTTATGATTTACATATTTATAGTAGGGATTGACACATTTAATATATCTTAATATTAATAGAATATATTTTATGCAGGGTGGGAAGGATGAATTTGTGACATCTGTGTTGAAATATTGTAACTTTGAGGAATATTCTATATTTATATTTTTGTGGTCCTCGATGGTCCTACCGGGAGAACCACTTGTATTAAATTGTACCCTGATGCTCCTAATCGGAAGAACTAATAAGATTCATGAGGTAGTCTCCTCTAATTGAAAAGCTGGGTCATCAGCACCCCAGTGTGGTTACTTGAGCCTACATGTGTAACTTGAGCTACATGATTTAACTCGAGCCTACATGTCAAATGAGTTAACTTAAGTGAACGGACGAATATAAATAGAGGTGTAGTGCTCCTCATTTGTGACACACACACTCCCACTTGTGTAGCGCATTAGTGGAGAAGAGAAGTAGCTGGAGAAGGAGGAGGATCAGGCTTTGATCTCCTTGCTGGTTTTATCTTTTATCTTTTTGGGGCATCTATATTGAGGAAGTTTTTGCTGGGTTTTTCCCTTTAGGGTTTTCCCAGGATAAATATTTGTGTTCCTTTTTTTTGGTTGTGCTTGTCTATCTTTCAATGATCCTGTTTATATGCTTTTCTCATGAAAATGAAATGAAATACTAATGTCTTAGCTAAGCATATGAAAATTTAACATGGTATCAGAGCCACCCTGAAAAGAAGACATTGTGCAGCTACATAATCTATGGCTTCTTACTTTTTAGTTCTCTCTCCACAATTGATCAACGAAAGAAGGCTAGGATGACTCTCCATTGAAGGGTGCATCTTTCTGTCGAAGTGGAATTCGATTCCAAGCATTTTCAGTTTTCAGCGCGGGAAATTAGGGCTTCTTGCAGAAGAATAATTTTTGAGTGAGCCCAGCATAGGATTTCTCTCCTCATAAAAATCGAAGTCTAGAGACTTGGATCAAGTTTTTTGGTTGGGTGCAACTCTAGGAAAGTCAAAACCTAGTTTGACCCCGAGCTAGAAAAACCTTAAATACTAAAACTACTAAGTTTTTGTACATTCGCTATATACCGAGATTGGAGAAGGTTCAGAAGCTAAAACGTACAGAGGTCGAATATAGAATCCTAATGTACACTGTGTCCAAAACTCAGCCTCAGATGTGCTATATTTTGGGATATATGATCCCTCAAAGTTAGGGTTCTAGCCTCTTCTAGAATTCATCCCTAAACAGGACACCTAGGGAACATTGCTATAGCTTGGGCTGCAGAGGTCCAAATTGAATTCCTGAAGATGTTCCAAAATATCATGGAATTTAATTTATGTGGTCCAAATTTCATAACTAGAAGATGAAACAGTGACACGTGGCAGTCCATACAACTTCACTCTTCTGAACATTCCTGTAACAGGTCACCATGGAAAAAGGATCATAAATACCAATTGGTGAAACCAATTCTGATGAAACCTATGGTGTTGGATCAGGGACATGCTCGGTTACCTCATTGTGACATTTCAGACACATAGGAGTAGCAATTTCGGAGATATCATAGAAACAGTGACAGACATTTCTGCAGAAGAAATTGGAAAACTAGGGCTTCCTGTTCTGGGAGCTTCCCTCCACTGTTTTCAGAAAATGAGTACATTAGAAAACTCCATTTGAAGATATATATCTTTCTATCCAATTATATCTTAAATATTCCAAGTTTTGAAAATTAGGGTTTCTCTGACAAACCCTAAATCAGCTAGCTGTGGAAGCAGGACGGACACCTCAAATCGGTAAGATCTAATCTTTTTCTATTTGCATTTGAGGCTCTCATTTCAAAGTGATCTATCACATCAGCTTGATGATAAGCTTGGTAAAGTTGACAAATTCCAAGAATNGATGAAGTAAAGACAAGCCTTCCTTAATGGTATGATTGAGGAAGAGTTTTACATCGAATAGTCATGAGTATTTGAAGTTGAAGACAGATGGAATCAAGTAGGCAAGTTGAAGAAGGCCCTCTATGGCTTGAAGCAAGCTCCCAGAGCTTTGTATGGAAGAATAGATAGTTTCCTGATGAGCATGGTCTTTGCCAAAAGTAAAGTCGATCCTAACCTTTCCTACAAGGTTGTAGAAGATGTACCTGTCATTCTATTACTATATGTGGATGACTCATTCTTAACAGGGAATGAGAAACAGATCATGGAAAGAAAGAAGAAACTAGCAGAAGAATTTGAGATGAAAGACCTTGGGTTAATGCATTATTTCCTAGGTCTGGAATTATGGANTGAGGCTCAAAGCCTTACACAAGAAGAACTTGATCAAGGCCAAGAAGATCATTGTTGATTCAATCACGGATCAACTTGTACCACAAGTGTATTCCCTAAATATACCGAAGATGTTTGATTCCTTGATCAATCTATTTGAAGATAAGAACTTAAATCATAATATGGCTTTGAGAAAACAGTTGAAGAATGCGAAGATCCAGAATGAAAAACAACTTCAAGCAGTAGAAGAAGAAGTGGAGATTGCAGAAGTGGTGATAGCCACCTTGAATGGCCTCCTAGGATCATGGGATTCATGCAAAGAATATATGCCAGAATTAAGNATCTTTCTCAACTAGGGAAAGTATGTGGTAGAGATATTGAAGAGATTCAATATGTTGGAATGCAAAGTCATGGCCACACCCATGGAATCCAACCTGAAGATGTTAGATGATGACTCATTAGAGCTAGTGGATGTGACTCAATATAGACAGATCATTGGGTCATTGATGTACTTAACAAATACCAGACCAGGCATTTGTTTTGCTGTGAACACCTTAAGTCAATATCTTGTTCAACCAAGACGGGTTCACCTAGTAGCTACAAAACATGTGATGAGATATCTGAAAGGGACTATAGACTTTGGCCTATAATATGATGGTAGCCACGAGTATAGATTGTATGGCTACATAGATGCAGATTGGGCTGGAAGTATCTCAGACAGGAAAAGCACATCAGGTATATGCTTTTGTTTGAGGTCTTCTATGAGTTCATGGTTTAGCAGGAAACAGTCCAGTGTTTCTCTTAGCACAGTTGAAGCAGAATACATAGCAGATTGCTCTACTAAGTTGTGAATCCATATGGATTCAGAAGCTGATATCAGGTCTCTTTGACCTGAAGATGGACACTACAATGACTCTATGTGATAACCATAGTTGTGATGACAAATAACCCTGTGTTTCGACGTAACACGTAGAAATCCGGTATTTCTACATACAAGATAAGATGCAGATGATGATACTGTAGATGCAGATGATGGTGATTTAGTATTTTTATACTGAATATAGAGATAATGATGTTTCAGTATTCCCATACTAAAGATNTGAATGAAGAAGATGATAAAGAAGAATGATCAAGATGGAGTCTACCCACAAAACAAATAAAAGATAAGTATTCAATTGTCATTTCATGATATTGTTTTGATAGATTGTTTGCATTAATGACTGTACACTACTAATATGCATGTGATGGGTAAGTAGCTCATGGTGCTATACAACTCTCCATTGCTAATTATCAAACCTATTTGCTGACATGTTGGATTAGTGCACAATCTCAATAATGTCATGGTGGAGATGGAAGGCATCGAGAAATTTTATGTGAGATATGGATGAATGTTGTATTGACTAAACAGTTGCATGATGCATAAGCATTTGTCGTTATGCATATGTTTTATGAAATAGTTATAATCATGCAATTGGTGCATTTGAATTGTAGGAAAGGTCATGAACAACCTCCTACAAGAAAAGAAGGATGAGACTTGTTCTGAATAACAAGTGATGACAATTCAATATTCACTCCAATAAACATGAATCTAAAGCTCCCAGGTTCAGAGACACCATGACGAAAGAAAGAGCTTCAGAGAGTGGTAGATCCACCTTGAAGAATGAATACCACCATGGGTACAAGAGATAACTCAATATGAAGAAAAGAATGCTATGAAAGAAGCTATGATCAAAGAATAACAGTTGATCATG
>LPNX011115529.1:321159-414680 GCA_001517045.1 Pseudotsuga menziesii | reverse complement strand
TGATCCATTGACTGACTCGGTTCGAAATCTCATCTCTCAATTTAACTCTCCTGTTCCTGAACAAATTGACCAGTACGAACAAGCCATCAACGAATCCCAGATAATATTAACGCGGGCTTATTCCAATCTTACTGGGCGTCTGCCCACTGAATTACCCCTTCCACAGATTACTAGGCCTCGCACTCATCACCCTGAACCTGTCTTCGAAGAACAAGGGCCATCTATAACAAACATTAATCAGCCTTCATCTTCTGTAGGACCATCGGTTTCGGGAGGATCTGGTCGACCACCGTCACCACCTCCTTCGTCTAGTATTCCTCTAAGACCACCGTCACCACCTCCGACTCCTAGGAACATGGCAGCTGCCAATCCACCAAACCCTATGCCTTGGATGGCCCAGGACGCTATTGTTGTCCCTGGTGTCCAGCATCCTTTGCCTAAACACCCTGAGAAACTTTTGCCTAAGTTCAACCCTGAGTCGAAGGAGCCAGCCGAAGATCACATCAAGAAGTTTATGCTGGCAGTCCGGCTCCTTGACGTTGAACATGAAGACGTCTTATGCCGACTGTTTCCCTATACGTTTGAAGGAAAGGCTTCAACATGGTATTTTTCCTTGACAGCTGGATCCATCACCAGCTGGAATGAATTTGAAATAGCATTTGTAAACAAGTTTGGGGATGACAAGTCTCCGGAGGTCTTAGTGTCTGAACTGTCTAAAATTCGCATAGAACCTAAAGAAAAGGTTAAAGACTTTAACCAACGCTTTTTGACCTTAAGGAATAGAATTCCCGCTACTTCGAGACCCACTGAGGATGTAACAATTGAGTTTTACACTTCAGCCTTGCCTGGAAAAATAGCCATGTTCGTCCAGCAAAAAGCCAAACTCACTTTAGCTGAAAATTTCGAAGAAGCAATTAAGGTCGAAAAGGATGTGTTTGCCACAAAAGCGAATTCAGGAGTGGATATAGAGTCAACATCTTCTTCTCGTAAGAAGATCGACAGTCCTGCCAAAGCTACAACCGGTCTGGACAAAAGAAGTCAAGATGCTTTAGATTTGGATAGTCTTCAACGAGTCATCAAAAAACTTTCTAATGAGATCATCGACTTAAAAAAGGGCACTTCTGATAATGCCTCCAATAAAGAACCACCCAGACAATTATTTAGAAGACCTTTTCAGAACCCACCTGCAAAAAAAAATTCACCCTCTGAAGCGAATAACATTGAGGAAATTAACAGTTTTCTCAAAGCAATAGTTTCAGATCTGGAAACAACAACTGAAACTGAAACTCAGTCTTCAGGACAAAATTCTCAAGATAAACAAGACACCAACGATAACACTGATAATAAACCACCCAATGTCATCAGTCATTTTTGGGACACCTCAGAATTAACTGATGACGAAGAGGTGGCTGTTGTCAATGTGAATCAGCATCAGCATAACACCAGGAGTAAAAAAGATCAGCCTTCAACTAAACCTGCCACAACTGCCTCAGATAATAGCTCAGCTGCTAAAGACAAAGATCATCCTGTGATCAGTAAATCTGCACCTTCCCTTGAATTAGAATATGATTTGATTGAAGACTTAAAGAAGAGCAGGGCTAATATTTCACTATATGAACTCATAAAAATACCTATAATTCGTGAGAAAATGGTACAAGGGGTTTCCCCAATTAAAACTGGTAAGAATTCTTCCAATCAGAATAGTACTGTTAGCAATAAAGACAATGCTCAAAAGTCTTCATTCAATGCATCATCAATAGGGAAAAAATCTGATTCTTCAACTCCACCCTTTTTGCTTTCGTTTGAAATATTTAATCGCAAGGTACATAACTGTATGATTGACTCAGGGGCATCCAAAAACGTTATGCCTTACTCAGTATGTAAAAGACTTAATGCTGTTCCTCAGCCTTGCGATACTAGTATTGTACAGTTAGATCGTTCAAACGTTAAGGTAATAGGTAAGCTGAAGGAAGTGCTGATTAGGCTAGCTTCCAATCCCCAAGTGCATTTTGTTATCGATATTATTGTCGCTGATATACCAGAAGCATATGGTTTATTCCTAAGCAGGGATTGGTCGAAGAAACTTGATGGATATTTCGCGACAGACTGGTCACATTTATGGATACCTTATAAGGGTCAGCCGAACAAAATCAGGATCGATAGAGAACGGTATATGAAACATACCGTCACAGAAATTGACGATTCAAATGAACCTGTTCTGTTCACCGATACTATATTGGGTAATTATATGGTTGACTCATTCTTTGGCAACTTAGAAGCTGAAGTTTCAGAAATTCCTGATTTAAATCAGCAGTCTGAAATCTGTCATTTTACACAAGTTCCAGCTGAGACCTCGGTCTCGGGTACATCACATTTAGACCTCAATGACGGTTTGTGGTCTCTTTACTTTGACGGTTCCAAGTCAAAAGAAGGTGCCGGTGCAGGGTGTTTGCTGATTGACCCATGTGGAAAAAGGTATTTCATTGCTTGTAGGTTAGAGTTTGATTGCACAAACAACATCGCTGAGTATGAATCCCTCATACAAGGGCTGAAGAAAGCGATTGATTTGGGAGCCAAAGCCTTGGTTGTCTTAGGAGATTCCGAAATCGTTGTTCGTCAGGTACGTAATACAATACACTGCATAGCAGGGCACTTGAGAAACTACCAAACTGAGGTATGGAATTTGCTGTTGGCATTTGAAGCATTTAATATAAGTTCCATTCCTCGCTATTTAAATCAGGAAGCTGATCTTTTGGCTAATGTAGCTTCAAGATTGATCCCCTCTGACGGGATCCTTACTGATGCTTTCTCGGTTGAATTGCTATTCAGACCTTCTATTCCTGACAACATTACAAATTGGAGAGTCTTTGATGACGACCAACAATTAATCGACTTTCTGACTCTTAAGGATACCTTCAAGGATGCAGTCTGTGATGAAAGGACCCACGATGAAGATCTGCTTAATTTTGCGGTAATCCCCAAGCCTTGTTCTGTTCAAGAGTCTCTTGATCAGGTTAGGCCCCTTCCCAGGTCGGTAATCAAGCTTGAAAATTTTTACGACTTAAGGGACAAATTCAAAGCTGCAAAAAATACTAAAACTAATAGCTCCATCATGCGATCTGATATTGTTAATCTAGGAACAGAGCAAATCCCTCAATCTGTAAATTTGGGCAGCACTTGTATTGCTCAAGAACGAAAAGCCTTTATTAAACTCTTTAGGGAATTCAAAGACATATTCACATGGACCTATGATGACTTGAAAACATTTGATCCTAATATCATGCAACATGTCATTCCTATGAAACCAGAGGCTAAGCCTTTTCAACAAAAATTGAGGAAGATGCATCCCAGCCTAGAACCAGCTGTCAAGAAGGAGTTAAATAAACTCCTTGCTGCTAGGATAATTTTCCCTGTTCGGCATGCCCAATGGGTAGCAAATCTGGTACCTGTAAGAAAAAAAAACGGTGATATTAGATTGTGTGTCGACTTCCGAAACCTGAACAAGGTTTCTGACAAGGACAATTATCCTGTTCCTACGATGGAGAAAATCTTGCAACAAGTCTCTGGATCTGAGATGTTTTCGCTATTGGAAGGCTTTTCAGGATACAACCAAGTGTTGGTATCCAAAGCTGACCAATTGAAAACAACTTTTAGGACACCATGGGGAACCTATGCTTACAGAAAGATGCCTTTTGGTCTCATAAATGCTGGTGCAACGTTCCAGAGAGCGATGGATATCGCTTTCAGAGGACTGATTGGTAAGTTTGTTGTGATTTATCTCGATGATGTTACTGTTTTTTCTAAAGATAGGACTGATCATTTAACCCATCTCAGGCGAGTGTTCGAGCACTGCAGGAAGTACGGGATTTCGCTAAATCCTAAGAAATCTATCTTTTCGGTCGCCGAAGGTAAGTTGCTGGGGTTTGTTGTGTCTAAACAGGGCATTAATATTGACCCGGAACGTACTCACGCCATATCTCTGATTCCGATGCCTCACTCGAAAAAGTCTATGCAGTCCTTTCTTGGAAAAATAAATTTTGTTTCTAGATTCATTCCTGGCTACACGGAAATCGTAAGGCCATTACAGAAGATGATTAGAAAAGATGTTGAGTTTAAATGGAATGCTGATGAAAAACAATCTTTTCATGACATTTTAAAAGCTATCGCTGAAGCCCCAACTCTCACTAGTCCAGATTTTTCAAAACCATTCATTTTATATACTTTTGCTTCTGATTTGTCTTATGCTGCTGTGCTGACACAGAAAAATCGAGAAAATAACGAGGCTCCTATTGCTTTCACTAGTTCCGGTCTGAATGGTGCAGAACTGAATTACCCGGAAGTGGATAAGCAAGCTTTTGCTGTTTTCAAAGCTGTAAAGCATTTCAGGCCATACTTACTGAAGTCCCACACCAAGGTCGTTGTACCATATTCTGCAGTGAGGAATCTTTTGGTACAGAAGGATCTTGGTGAGAAACGAGCACATTGGGTCACCGCACTTCAGGAATATGACCTGGAAATAAGACCATCGAAGATTGTCCGGGGACAGGGTCTCTGTAAGCTAGCAGCTGGCCATCCAGATACTGCTGAATCAGATCTGCATTTCTTTAGCGACCTCTCTTTGTTCGAAAGTGAAGTCTTTCCGATCTCTATTCCTCCTGATTCTTGGTATGAGGATATTAAGTTCTTCTTATTACATGGGACTGCTCCCGAACATCTAGACCCACGTCATAAAAGGGCTTTAAGACTCAAATCTATACCTTATCAGTTCATTGATAATATCTTGTTTAGAAAATTTTTTGAAGGAGTATTTCTTCGTTGCCTAGAAAAGGATGAGGTTAATAACGTCTTATCTCAATTGCATGCAGGTCCAGTAGGAGGACATTTCAGCGGTGAAACTACGGCTCATAAAATACTTAAAGCAGGGTACTACTGGCCCACATTATTTAAAGATGCATATGCATTCGTTAGAAAGTGTCAGGAGTGCCAAAGGACAGGAGGCAGGCTAAAAAGGGCTGCGTTACCCCTCCAACCAGTTATTATCGAGGTTCCATTTCAGCAATGGGGTCTGGATATTGTCGGCCCAATTTCTCCAGCCTCTTCGCAGCAACATAAATATATTCTTACGGCTATGGACTACTTCACTCGATGGGTTGAAGCCATCCCATTACAAACAGTCAATTCAGATCAGGTGATAGCTTTCCTTGATTCCTTTATCATTACTAGATTCGGCGTTCCTGAATCTTTAATATTTGATAACGCTTCTTATTTTTCTTCCCTGAAATTGACTGAGTACGCATTAGAAAAAGGAATAAAGTTAAAATATTCTACTAACTACTACCCACAGGGTAACGGGCTGGCAGAATCATCAAATAAAAATTTGATCAAGATCCTTAAACGTACGGTAGCTAACCATCACAGAGATTGGCATACTGCCTTGTCAAACGCTTTGTGGGCTGACAGGGTAACCCCTAAGGCTGCTGTAGGGAATTCTCCATTTTTCCTAGTATATGGCAAGGAGGCCATTTTACCTCCTCATATTTTCCTGCCTTCCTTACAACTTGCTCAATCAGTACAGGAAATACCCTGTTCTGCCATGGAGCACCGAATTAATACCTTACAGAAACTCGAAGAAGATAGGGAAGAGGCTAGGAAAAAATTTGACAAACATCAGCAGACTGTGAAACGTTGGTTTGACCTTAAGAAATCAGTCAATCGAGAGCTGGAAGTGGGTGATTTAGTTTTGAGATGGGATAAGGAACATGAAGATAAGGGAAAACATACAAAATTTCAGCGTTTGTGGCTAGGACCATTCATTATTACAGAAAAGCTTGGTCCCGGCACTTTCAGGCTGCAAACACTAGAAGGTGAGATTGATGACCTTCCAGTAAATGGTCACTTAATCAATAGATATTTCTGTTGATCCTCCTCAACGGGTCATCTTGTATATATTATTGGTGTGCAATGCTTGTTTGAATGATTTGATTTGTTTTGGGTTTGTGTATATTTTTCTTTTTCCGCTTTGCTTTTGTAGCCCAAACTTGGTATGATCACCAAAACCCAAAGCTGATGACTGAATTTAATTTCTGAAATTAACCTGAGAATCATGCATCAAGATATTATCTCTCTGAAAAGGGTCATTCTGTTTTACTTTTCACACAGAAGGGGAATTCCATAGTCTTGGATGTTACCAGTAATCTTTAATGCATATGAATTCCGCAAATCAGTATCTGCAAAATTCAGCCTAAGGAGATTAAAGCGGTTTTTGATAAGGTCATCTATTTAATCTCTTACGCCATACCCCCTCGTAGAGAGGAGCAGAATCGCCTCCCTACCTGCTAAGTAACCCCCTCTGGAGGTTAACCTTAATTACGTTCTGGGTAATGATAGACTGGAAAATTTTTAAAAAAGGCGTCTGAAGGACAGAAGTTCTCGTAATGAGCCGGTCTGTTCAGGTTCATAAGCTTACATCCAGTAACATTGTCGTCTCCGGTTACCAAGCCTGGGCAATGACCCTTAGTCATAAAAACTCTGAGGGGTGAAAGGTCTCATCACGAGCCGGTTCATTTTACTGATATGTAGACCAGTGACTGACATGATTACCATCAGGTTACCAAGCCTGAATCATGGCCTTCATGACTCAAGAAATATACAAGAGATAAAAGAAAATAATTGTAACAGTTTATGTTGCCCAGAATGGTAAACTTTTCACTAGCAGGTTGGATACTGGTATTTTGTGGTTTTGAAGTAACCTTGCCGCGGCTATGAACGCCGGTTGGCAGCAGGGCCATGCTTATGGTATTGAGAATTTATCTTTACGACTGAATCATCCACTGTTCTTCTCTCCTAGACTGAATTTTGTCGGAAATCTGATTATTGTCAAATAAATCTCTTAACCTGTAATTTGCTGGTAATGTTTAAGATTATGAGATCTTTGAATCTGGTTGAAATGTTAAAGCAGTATTGTTTAATGACTGATGTTAAGGACTGAATTGCTTTGCTTACATGATTTCAGGTAGATATGCAGAGATAACTGTTTCATCCAGCTAGTCACCATTTGTTGTGCACCTGCTCAACAGCCTTCTAAAACCATTATTGCATCAAACAAAATCCCATTTTGTTTGATGAAATGTCTTAAGTTTAGAAGGGATAAACTTAGCTACTGAATGGTGGATTTTTCTCTAGCTACTGATTTATTGAAATACTGCATTCCAATTGAACAAATTTCATGAGCAACCTTAGAACAATGATGTCAATGGTTTTTGAGTTATGAGTTGGTCGATATTATCCCTAGGAGTATTGATCAGAATTTGCGGTTATAATGTAAACTTACTAGTCCATGCTTTAACAAACATTATAGTGGATATGTCCTATTTCAGGCTTAAGAATATGTTATGATATCATGTTCATAACCTTCGTCTAGCAACAATGCAATGGTGGTTAACGAGGGTTGATTTAACATGAATGTATGATTCTTGGGTTTATCCAATGTTTGTCGAGATATGAATCGGGGTAAGTCAGATAAATTGATTGCTAAAGGTATCGGTCGGATTTTGTTATCGTTCGCCACCTTTGAGATGGAACTGAATGCATGATGCGTGAAATCTTTGGCACGAGTCACGCTCCTGGGAAATTTAGAGCGCAATGATGCCACTCGTACGCCTCTTCCCTCCACGTCTCAGTCTCTGTACGTAAGTTTGGTCATGGCGGTTGGTTATTGGAACGTCTGTCAACTCGTATAACTCATCCACCCTGGTCATTTAAGCTGGGAGAAATTATGATAGGATCAGGCTTTAACGCTTCGGCCGTCGTTATTGCTCTCCATTTCGAACTATGATGGCTTCGCCTGTGTTGAGCTTACAGGGGTTTCACCTGTGCCCAAATGTATTCCTTTCCCTGTATTGTTTACAGTTGCCAAGTTTTGGGTCTAAGTGCTCTCGGTCTTCGTCTCTGTCATTAATTTTATGGTGGCAAGTTTGCTGTGCGCATGGTCTTGCCCGCAGGTTGACAGGGATGGCTCCTGTTATACGAGTCGAGCCCCGCGAATTAACCCTGCTGGAGTCAAACTCTGATTTGTTACACAAGGTCAAGCAGGTAGGATGGTTGCATTTCCTGCGAAAGTTTTCCGATTCAAATCCGGAGGTTACTCGGGTTTTCCCCATGTCGTTGGTGAACTATCAGGTCGAGATAGGTGATTTGTGTTTCAGGGTAGATGAAAGGTCTGTCGCCCATGCGACTGGTCTGCCTTTGACAGGGCAGAAATGGTTTAAATACCAAAAAATGGAAATCACAGAGTGGCGCAGCTTGCTGAAAAACCCAACACAGGAGGTCTCGTTTCGCGCCGGTGTCGCACGTAAGTATTTTTGCAAGGAATGGAGACCTGTTCTCGATTTAATTCATAGATATCTTACCTGTGAGGGTCGACTGTCATCGGCTTATGTGTATCACCTTCGTTTAATGGAAGCTTTTATAGGGTTTCAAATAAATCTTCCCTATTACCTCTTGCACAGCTTGTTTAAGATGTCAAATGCTATTAAGAAAGGGCCGAAGCATTTAAGCCATAGTTTAGTCCACCATGGTCTGGTTCGTATTTTGGTTGAAAGCGAATTGGTAAAATCGGGTCGGTCTTGGGAACAATTTTTAGAAGTCAATGGCTTTTCGAAATTTTTCCATTGTATGTTTGGTAACCCTGCCGACTGTGGTAAGCATAGGGTTTTGGGTTCGGCTTCGTCGAATCAACCTACACCAGACCCTAGTTCTAAGAATGTGGAACCCTCTGAGACACCCGCAGTCAATATGGATAGCGTTTCTCACACTCCTTTGCATACTGGTCGTCACGCCAAGGGTTCAGGTTTGTCACCTGTCACGCCATCAAGCGCTAGTGACAAAATTGGTAGTCGTCGGGGAAGTGTGCCTAAGCCTAAGCCGAGTAGGAGATTGACCTGAAGCATGGCTAGGGCCAAAATTGTGAAAAGGTCTGAGAATGTTAAGACTCCTGTTGAGACAGTGGTAATCGACGATGAGGAGATTACACTGTCTGCCCATGAAAATGATAACATTGTCTATCCTGATTTAAGGACCGATTCGGTCGAGCCAAGTCAGCCGGTGATTGTTCAAGAAAATTCTGAGATACCCTCTGTTTCGGTCGAGACCCAGCCAGCCCAGCCTGAAGTTGATATTACGCCTGAGTCTAAAACTCCACCAGTTGTGGATAAGGAAATCATAGAAGCTCGTGTTGATTGTGTGACTGATTCAGTCATGAAGGAAAATTCGGTCAAAGAAACTTCGGCTGTTTTACATGAAGTTGGGGAAACCATTCACCCCTTGTTTGTTAATTGTCTACTGGATAGAGTCCGTATAATGGAGAAGAAAATGAGTGAAATATCTGCCAGTAGAGATTTGTTAAAAATTGATAATCAGGGTTTGAAAGAAAAGATAGACGCTAGCAACAAGCATTTGTTGCGATTGAAAAACCATAAAAACAAGCTTATAAGGCGTGTCCTTAAACTACAGGATGAAAACGAAAGAAATGAAGAAAAGCTACGCGAGCTTAACGCTCAAATTGCTTTAATGCATTTTAAGACACCTTCGCCCAGTCACTCCAATGGAGTAAACATTCAGGTTTTCAATGCCCCGGTTAATACATAGTGGTTGATGACATGTTGTTCTATTGCTGAATTTCAGGTAATTTGTTCTGTCAAAATCATTAGTTTATGATTCGGTTCCATATATTTTTATAATATTCTCAGTATCTTTCTTGTTTATCGCAGATATTAACGAGGAGATATATTCCCCTGATTTTGAGGATGTCAGTATGAGTATGATCCCTGCATTTCTCGAAGCGAATCGAAGATTGGAGAATTGGTCTAATAGGTTCTCATGTTTTGTTTCACGATCCTATATGATAGGTGAACGATTATGTGTTAAAAGAAACACGACAGGTTTCACTTGTCGTTTTCTTTTAACGATTAGTTAGGGATCGTGGAGATCTATTTTTGAATCTTAAGCATGCTATTATGGGAAAAGGAAATGTATTTAATACACTGATAGGCAACGTAGATAAAGGGAGGGGGGATACTATAGGGAAGGCAAATACTGAACTGCTAGTTCTTACTGGTTGGGCTGCTTGGCGGTTTGCTGCCAGTCGTCATGACGTTTTGGACTGGTGATGTTGGATTCACGTTTATTAAGTTTTAAAACTTGTTTGCATTTATGACATCTTTCAGTTGCTAGTATTTGTGTTTCTGATGTTTATGTCTTCGTTATAATTTGTTTTTATCAATTATGCGAAGATAATTTTGTTAAGTATTCACTGCCTTGTTTTTCAGCTATATTGGTATAACATTTCCTGCATCCAATAATTTATATTATTGATACATGGTAGTTGATGATGCGTGTATTAATGTGCAGTCTTTAAATTTCTTTAATATTCTGCACATATTATCATACATTGCATTTACCAGTATGTGTTGAGATTCAGATTTAGTTAAATCGTGCTTCCGATCGGGATAGGTGTTAGATTAGAACTTAGGATTTATTTACATGATATTAAAATTGTTAGTCTGATTACATGCTTTCTTTCAAAAACATTTTTAATTTATTCCTTCATGTAATTATTGTGTNTTTCTTTCAAAAACATTTTTAATTTATTCCTTCATGTAATTACTGTGTATTTGTATATATCATTAACAGTAATTGTAATATATAACTTTTGTTTATGAATTACGTTGNTGCGTTGTATATACATATAACAAGCTGTTTATAGTAATCTCATATAACAGTAGTTTAAATCTGAGTTTAATTCTTGTGATCATAAGATTAACACCCACTAATCGGNTAAATCTGAGTTTAATTCTTGTGATCATAAGATTAACACCCACTAATCAGTAGCACTAATTAGTCTCTTAGGATATCAGGCCAACAGAGCCTCTAAACCTATTGGGAACGACTACTTGAAACAGCTTGGAGCCTGTCCTAAGGATCCCGGACTGGGTCGTTTTCCCCCGTTGCGGGCATAGTCAAATACGCCTGTCAACAATNCCTGTTGGGAACGACTACTTGAAACAGCTTGGAGCCTGTCCTAAGGATCCCGGACTGGGTCGTTTTCCCCCGTTGCGGGCATAGTCAAATACGCCCGTCAACAGAGACCAATGGATTTAATAGTTCATCAATCCAACCTCCCGTTGTCGATTTTCATTGAGTTAAAATTCACCTCAAAATGTACTTCAAGGAAACTTGGTGACTTTTTGTCCAGGAATGAAAAAACAAATGGAGCAACATAATCACATGTAATTTTATCGTGGAAGTGTGTATGGGAAAGTCTGATATGGGAACACTACTAATAGTCACCTGGTCAATGTTTTTGCAGAGTTGACCCACCAATGCAATATTTGCAAGAGTTGACCCACGAATGTAATTAAATGTGCATCAATATAATTAAATGTGCATTAATCTAAAAAAATTGAGTAAAAGTAAATTCCAACAACTCAATAGAATGTTATTTTTTGAATTCTATTGTTGGTGTCGAAAGACACTGGGTAGTTCTTGGCACCTCCAATCTGCCATACATTGTGCTTCTATCCTGGGAACATGAAAGGCTAAACATTAGTACTCTCATTATAAAAATAAAGAGAACCCAATGAAAATTTTCAAACATTATTTATAGATAACTAACCTAAGGGTGTAGGATCATGTTTACACTATGTAGTATCCTATGAATGGTAGGATATTTGTGAATAATATTTGTAAATAATAGGTTAGTACAATAGGAATAAACTAAATGCTAACTCATTGAAATTGTGCTTCATCATGCACTTTAAATCTTAAATAATGCACTTAACAATTCGGCCACATTAGAGAATCTATTAGCACTCGACAATGCACTCACTCGAGTAGGCCATCTAGATCATCTATGGTGCCAATGGAGAAATTACTGCATATGAGATAGGGGAAATTAACATTACATTAGTTAAGATAAAATAAGGGGGGGAGTGAAAGGAGGGAGAGAAAAGTGTATAGGGAATCATGGGAATGAGGGATGGGTAGGGGAGATATATGGGAGGGATGAAGGGATGAGAACTATAAGGGGAAGTAACGGAGGAGAAATATAAAGGGAAGGGATTTATGGGAGGGAGGGATGGGGGGGAAGAGGTACAAGGGGGATGTGAGAGCGATATATATATGAGGGATGGATTATTGGGTGCAAGAAATATATAGGACAATGGATGGAGGAAAGATATAGAATAATGGATGGAGGGACAAATGGGGGGGTTAAAGAGTGAGAGGGAGGAAAGGGAGGAGAGGGATGGATGGAGTGGTGGTATAGAGTGAGTGAGTTAGAGAGACAGATGTAGGGGTGGTTAAAGGGTGAGAGGGAAGAGATTCAAAGAGAGGGAGAGAGAGATGTAGGGAGAGCGTAATGCTCAATAAGGAAAGCAAAACTCATGATAATGCAATTACAACTTGACATAAGGGAGTCCTAGGGAAAAGGCCAACAAAAAGATCAAGAGGAGTATGAGACTGTTGTGCAAAGTCATGGTGATACAATACAAATGACTCCCACACACTATAGGGAAAATGTCAGCATGGGAACCAAATGAAAAATAGGAGCTAATTGGGGTCCCCAGTATGGTCGCCAATTCTGTTACGGAGAAAAATTCCTATGGCTTGGGGTACCACAACAAATAAAGTAACCACATAAATAAATCCCTTCCCAATATGATAAAGAAATTAAACATATAACACTAAAGGATATCTAAACATACCTTATTCTAAACGGTTAATGTAGATCCTCATTGAGCTTTTCCAATCTCGCTTGTGTTAACAATTTTCTCTCTCAACAATCAGCAAACAAGACAAGCATGCTATATAATGTTGTTAGACCTAATCTAGCATATATAATCAATAATGTATAAGTAACTAAAAGAATCCATGGATTCAATATTCATTTAAATGCCCATCATTGGACAGGAAAAGATACTTCTATTAATATAAATTAGAGATTACAAGAATGACAACCTCTGTCGGCACGTCTGCGAACCAGAGAAACTGAGTCCTCCACCTGGGCCTCCACCACCTCAATCCTCCATCTCTCGATATCAAGCTCACAAGAAAAGACAAGCTTGGGAAGAACACCAAGTGCTCTAAGAGACAAAGGGATGCAAACTCAAGTATAATCAAGCTATAGCAACAATGGACTATAGTTTTCTTGCTCTTCAATTCCTCTCCTTTCGATGTATCCAAAGGGTTCCTTATATAGTACTTCAATGGGCTAATGGAGGGTCAAATCCAAGCGATCTCAAGTTATATGGAAGGCCAAAAGAAAAGTGAATCGGATCCAAATAAAGGGAAACTCCAAAAATCTTTGGCCTTTTGCACACATCCCAATGTATGTGGGTTTAAGGGTCATATCCGCGTAGATACATGAGAAAGGGTTTAAAAGTCACGTATGGGAAACAACAGGTATTTTTAGGGATTATCTTGGAAACATCAAAGGTACAAAAATAGTCCAAGGGGTCCAAAGAGTCTGTAGAGAGATTGGGAAGGCCATAAATGTGTGATCTACGATGTGTGGTAACATCAGCTGTAACAAATGCCCCCTAATGTGTGAGGTCATAGGGGTGATACGATGGCCAATATACATTATAAGTCCATCCCAAAAGTGGAGTGACAAAGAACCAAGTGGAAGAACCAGCCATCCAATAATACAATACAAATATCTCTGCATATGACTGCAAATACATATAGCAGTCTCGGATACATAAGAGTACAATGGCCATGAATAGGCATGATACAAAATATGACAAGTGTGGTCATCGCCACGTACAATATAGATAGATCAGAATATCCATGATGAATATATACAAAGGATCATGATCTCCATGAAATATGAAGATATACAATGAATCAAGATCTCCATAATGGCTGAAGACATCTGACATACACTGGAATCATGTCACGAGAGATGAAATCTCATGAACGCTGGAATGATCAAGGAGGTTGCATATCTGAAATGCCACCAATATGGAAATTCTTCTACACAATATGCTACAAGTACATTCCCTACTATGTGAATAGAGGTGTCGAGGTCGAACATATTAGTCGATCATCTGATTACCGGTCATTGATGTATATCGTTAACAGACGTGAGATCATGCACCTATAATGAAAATGGGAATCAAGGTACTAGAGTGAAATCTAACAAGTGTGAATAAATTTGTTGAGGTGAAACACTTGAAAGAATCCATCGATCAGGGGACATTGATCTATTCCTAAAACTGTGGATGGTGAGAGAACCTACCACTGATAACTGCAAGTCTCAAGCCACTCAGAATGACTCTAGACTCCTATCCCAGAATAAATGATCTAAATTCAATGGGATGAAATCTGCTGGAAGGAGGGCATTAAGGAATCCCTCATCATCCAACATGAGGTACTCAGTAAATCTATATAAGGTGGAATGACTTGATCATAATGTGCACGAACCAATACCAGTACCAGTAATGGCCAACATGCAAAGTCAAGAAAATTGAGGAATGACCGACTCAAGCTTCAAATTCCTTTGAACAAGAGCATAAAGGTGAATGGTGACTGAATGTAGGTAGCATAGACTCAATATACAAAACTGAGACATCTCTATGACATAGGAGGCATCGACAGAGGCTCCATAGGGACTGGAATTTTAACCAGTCGGTGGAGATAAACTCAGAGAAACGATTACAGCTCCTAAAGTCAAACTATTAACCCAACCAATGAATGTGATATACAATGCTCTGTTCGAAGGCCACACAACTTGACTACTGCCAAATATAACATCTTCTCCTATCCGAATTTTTGGTTTTTTTTTTTTTTGGGGACTTTTTCAAATATTTTGAAAAGCTTGAAAAAGAATAAAAGTTCTTTATAGTTACAAAATAGGAGGAGACGAGTGTCAAGGGGAAAATAGACTAGTTCCAAGCAGCAGAACATACCTATGCTCAATGCAAGGAAACATGTGTAGGATAACGACACTCAGGGGAAAGTCCCCTCCCGGTAAAAATGGGGAATAAAGTTGCAAAAGATATATAAAATGGCTCTACTTGGCTAGACATGAGACAATCCTGGGCTATATGGTTGATAATCAAAGTCAGGGAAGCTGGCATAAGGCTCAATAATGCAAGAAAAACTCATGATAATGCAATTACAACTTGACATAAGGGAGTCCTGGGGAAAAGGCCAGCAAAAAGATCAAGAGGAGTATGAGGCTCTTGCGCAAATTCATGGAGATACTATACAAAATACTCACACACCCTAAAGGAAAAATGTTGGCATGGGCACCAAATGCAAAATAGGAGCTAACTAGGGCCCGCAGTATGGTCTCCAATTATGTTACAGAAAAAACTTCCTATGGCTTGGGGTACCACAACAGATAGAGTAACCGCAGAAATCAATCCCTTCCAAATATGCAAGAGAAATTAAACATCTAACACTAAAGGATATTGAAACATACCTTATTCTGGATGTTTGATGTAGATCCCTGTTGATTTTTTCCAATCTCACTTGTGTTAACAATTTTCTCTCTCAACAATCAACAAACAAGAAAAGCATGCTATATAATGGTGTTAGAACTACTCTATCATATATAATCAATAATGTATAAGCAATTAAATTTATCCATGGATTCAATATTGATTTAAATGCACATCATTGGATGGGAAAATATATTTCTATTAATATAAATCAGAGATTACAAGAATGACAACCTCTGTCGGCATGTCTGCGAATCAGAGAAACTGAGTCCTCCACCTGGGCCTCCACCACCTCAATCCTCCATCTATCGATAGCAAGCTCACAAGAAAAGGAAATATTGGGAAGAACACCAAGTGCTCCAAGGGACAAAGGGATGCAGACTAAAGCATAATCAAGCAATGGAAACAATGGACTATAGTTTTCTTGCTCTTCAATTCCTCTCTTTTCAATGTATCCAAAGGATTCCTTATATAGTGCTTCAATGGGGTAATGGAAGGTTAAATCCGAGTAATCTCAAGGCATATGGAAGGCCAAGACACAAGTGAGTCATATCCACATCAAGGAAAACTCCAAAAATCTTTGGCCTTTTGCACACATCCTGATGTACGTGGGTTTAAAGGTCATATCCATGTATATAAACGACAAAGGGTTTAAAAGTCGCATATGGAAAAGAACAAGTGTTTTTAGGGATGATCTTGGAAACATCAAAGGTACAGAAATCGTCCATGGGCTCCAAAGAGTCTGTAGAGGGACAAGGAAGCCCATAAATGTGTGATCTACCATGTGTGGTAACATCAGCTATAACAATCATGTTTATACTATCTAGTATCCTATGAAGTGTAGGATGTTTGTGAATAATATCCGTCAATAATAGGTTAGTACATTTGGAATAAACTAAATGCTAACTCATTGAAATTGTGCTTCAACATGCACTTTAAAGTTTAAATAACTCACTTAACAATATAGCCACATTAGAGAATATATTAGCACTCGACAATGCACTCACTTGAGTAGGCCATCTGGATCATCTATGGTGCCAATGGAGAAATTGCTGCATATGAGATAGGAGAAATTAACATTACACTTCTTAAGATAAAAGAGGGGGGGAGTGAAAGGAGGGAGAGAAAAGTGTATAGGGAATCATGGGAATGAGGGATGGGTAGGGGAGATATATGGGAGGGATGAAGGGAGGAGAACTATAAGGGGAAGGAAGGGAGGAGAAATATAAAGGGAAGGGATTTATGGGAGGGATATAAATATAAGTGGGAGGGAGGGATAGGGGGGAATAGGTATAGGGGGATCTGAGAGGGATATATATACGAGGGAGGGATTAGTAGCTATAGGAAATATATAGGATAATGGATGGAGGAAATATATAGAATAATGGATGGTAGGACAAATGGGGGGTTTAAAGAGTGAGAGGGAGGAAAGGGAGGAGAGGGATGGAAGGAGTGGTGGTATAGAGTGAGTGAGTGAGAGAGACAACTACAAGTGTGGTCAAAGGGTGAGACAGGAGAGATTCAGAGAGAGAGAGAGAGAGAGAGATGGAGGGAGAGACACTGATGGATGAAGGGATGGTTAGAGGGTGAGAAAGTGGGACAGTAATAATGAGAGAGGAGGAATTTAGGGCAATGAAGGATGGTCAAGGATGGTTACACCAAGGAATAGAGATGAGGGACTGTGTGTGTGTGTGTGTGTGTGTGTGTGTGATAGAGAGAGAGAGAGAGAGAGAGAGATGGATATTAAGCAATGGAGAGAAAGATGGAGACATGAAGTCTTGAACCACTGGATTGACTTTAGGAGTGAGAGAAAGGGACACATGGTTGGAAAGGGAAGCAGAAGAGAGAGAGGATTGATGGATGGTTTTAGAGGAAGAGGCATGGTAAAGGAGAGAAATATCGATGCTTAGATAGAGAGAGGAGCAATGGGAAGGAATTTTTGGGTAGAGAGAAGGGTGTGGAGAGAGGAGTTAGGGGGAGAAAGTGATGGAGGGAGTGAATGAGAGGATGTAACACATGGAGGTAGAAGGAGGACGGAGGGAGGGGGGAAGAGAAAAATGTGTTTTAGCGAAAGGGAGGGGTAACAAAGGAAGGGATTTAGATGAAGGGAAGGGGGAGAGAGAGAGAGGGTTGATGGATGGTTCTAGAGGTAGAGGCATGGTGATGGAGAGAAATATTGATTATTATATATAGAGAGAGGAACCGAGGTAAGGAATTTGGGGGGAAGAGAATCAAGTGGAGAGAGGAGGTAGAGGGAGAAAGTGAGGGATGGAGTGAGTGATACGATGGAAGACATGGAGGTAGAAGGAGAGGGAGGGATGGAAGGGGGAATATAGAAATGGTTTTAGCGGGATAGAGGGGTAACAAAGGAATGATTTTAGATGGAGGGGAGGGGGAGAGATAGAGGGTTGATGGACGGTTTTCGAGGTAGAGGCATGGTGAAGAAGAGAAATATTGATGGTTATATAGATAGCGATGGAGATAGGGTGTGTGAATTTGTTTGAGAGAGACAAATGGGGAAGGTTGTTTATAGAGGGATATGGGGTTTGGTGTTCCAAGAACAAGAGTTGTGTAAGTTTGTTCACCCACACATAATATATTCATTTCAAGGTTGTCAGACTTCAATAATAAATAAATAATTCATAATTTGTTTTGAAAAAATAGTGTTGTACTAGTACCATATGTCCTTTATATGTCTGCAATGGTTTATCCAAAAAATTACATAATTTACCTCATATAGTGTTACACCCACAAAAACATATATGTTATGATGTGTTGACATTTTGAAAACCCAATTTAAGGGAAACTAATTTTATAATTATTTACAAAAAAATTTTATATATAAAATTTATATATTATGAAAGCTTATTCAATTAACTAGTATTTTATTTTTACTTTATCTTCAAATACATTATGGAAAAACCTCTAATTGTCACCTAAAATCATAGGTTCCATGTTTTTTCCGTGTTATGTGGCCTCTGAAATGCCTTTAAAGGAATCCATGATTATGCATCATCCTTTTCACAATTTTATCGAATAGTTAATATATCATGTATAGATTCTAGATCTTGTTTATGTCTTTTTTTTAAACCTAAGAATTATTAGATTTGATTATTAATGCTTCTTGGATCGAGCATCCATACCCGAGTCAAGGATTTGTAGTTATTATTGTCTATTGTAGTCTTTATTTCTTTTCAAACTCTCATTTCCTCATTTGACTAAATATATGTGAATCATTTTATGTTAAACTATTTTCTTATGTCATATCTTAAAAATGTCTAGTTAAATTACGATTAAAGTAGATAAAGATAAAAAACATAAAACACTAAACAAATTACAGTCAGGACATAAAACAATAATCGAAAGTGTGATATACTGGATGGCTTCTCTAATGGGATTAAGATGCAATGTTGTTTTGCAGAAACTGTCATTTAATAAATCTCTTTCAATCAACCCCTTTTGCATGATTAAGACTATTTAGACCGGGATCAAGGATATCTAATTAAATATTTAAGAATACTTTATTATGATAAACTATCAAGACAAATATACCAACCCTTGTTGATTTTAGCATATAGCTAACTCACAAAGGAAGAATCATAAATATCACACAAATATATATATGTGTGTGTGGGTGTGTGGGTGTGTGTGTGTGTGAGTGTGTGTGTGTGTACACACACACATGTCCATTGGGCGTAGCTCGAGTGGTTGAGAGATTTGGTTGTTGCACTCCCCACCCAAGTTCGAATCTCGTTGGGGACATTTTCTCCTTGGGAGCCTTTGTACGTAATGAAATATTAGGCTAGTGAGTCACTTATCATGATTAATGTTTCCCAAGTTCATGTAAACTTGCCTAGTGACTATAAGATATTTCCCCGAGTGGACGTAAACATGGTGTAAACTTGGGCTTCCATGGTGAACCACTTTAAAAAAATAAATACTCACACACACACTTTACACAAAAGGAAAATAATCAAAATCCCTTCACAAACATATCAGTCATGATATTCATCAAATTAACTAGGATTCGTATATATTGTATCTATCAGTTAAGAACCGGAATTCCAAGAATACATTTAATTCAGCACTGCATTTTTGCTAATCAAACTCCCTTTTAATCATACACAAATTTTCCCTAGTTTCAAAGAATGGTCGTAAGCCCATCGAAGGATGGAAACCATTGAGTAAACAATGATTATTACAAGTTAACTATGAAAAAAAAATTAGTTAAAAGAACATTTCCACATGAATCACATTTACCATTATCACCAACATTTATTAAGTATCAAAATCAAATATACAGTTAGCCATTATGATCTGC
The DNA here is from genome assembly GCA_001517045.1 of Pseudotsuga menziesii. Taxonomy (NCBI): domain Eukaryota; kingdom Viridiplantae; phylum Streptophyta; class Pinopsida; order Pinales; family Pinaceae; genus Pseudotsuga; species Pseudotsuga menziesii. The sequence goes on along the minus strand of LPNX011115529.1, from coordinate 394,856 downwards.
CTAGAGAATCATTGGCTAAACCAACATACAGGTAATTAACCCGAGAAGATATTATTTTAATTCCACAGACTTCCATTTCAATAAAAATAGAGAATTTTTGCAAATTATAGTAAGACCATCATAGGATGGATATCATTGTTTTAAAATCAAAGAATGTATACAACAAATTATACACTATTAAACAAAAATCAATGTGCATATTCATATCAACAAAATCCACATATTAATCCCTTTAAATGGACATAAACGCATCATAGATTGCAACCCTATTTTAATTAGAAGTGTAGCATTTAAATCCAACAAAATAAATGTTGAAGAAGAGAGGTTGTAAGCCCCTCTAAAACAGATCTTAAACCCTAAGGGTTATAAAAGAAACCCTAATAAGTTATATGCAAGAAGCTAGAGATGCTTTGTTTTCCTCTCCGCCCCTTTGGTCTGTAAAAGAGCTAACTACAACAACCCACAAAAACAATTAGCATCGTGGGTAGATTCCTTTCAAATGCAAAAAGAGAAAGAGAAAGTTTTGTGCTTTATTTTACCTGGGAGTTCTAAGACACATTCTTGGGAGGAGGTGACCCTGTCACCTTCCTCGTCGGTGCTCTTAACCTGCAAAAACGAATAGTTGCAGTCATAACAAAATTACAAACATTATACGATAAGGAAGTTAAAAATTCAATTTTATTACCTTGGACAAGTTGCAGAGAGGGCCAGGGATCGGATCCTCTAGGGTAGCTCTTATCCGTCCTCTTCCTACATCCAAAAATAGTGAAGTATCAGTAAAGGAGTTCAAACATCTTAAAACTACTTGATAAAAATTACAGAGTCAATTTTTTTAGTTTATTTACTTGTTGAAACGAAGTGCTCGTAGCTGGAGTTGGTGGAGGGGTCATTGGAAGGAACAAGCAGCATACTACATGCATCCATTCGAGTCGTGGAAACCACTACTTTACCTTGGCAATAATCAAAGTAGAATGCCATTAAAACCATAGATAGTTTTCACAACCAAAAACCCTTCACTAATGAAATGAACAGAATAGAGCTCGACTCTCCCTCCCATAGACCAAATAAATCGAGCATGAAAGGTTTGGACAAGAAACACAATACACATTAAACCCTATCATTAATTTTGCATTGTGCTGTACAGGTTGACGATCATGATGCACTCTCAAGCCAACAATTAAGGCATGCGTGTGTTATCAACTCGCAGCCACGATAACACCTTTACACCTTGAGTCAATCAAGGTGCAACCCTTTTTACCATCATAACTCACGACCAGATGTAATCATGGCTTACAATCATTGCATCAAACCAATGTTTAAAAACTATGGTAAATATCCTTACCACTTAACATTTTAAACCTTTTCCACTAAAAACAAGAAATCATTAACATATTCTGAGACTGTGCCAAGACCCAACCTTAATGCAAATGCAAATCTGGTGATATATATATATATTACACTTGCAAATCAAAGGATAAATGTTTTTACATATGCGCATGGGACCAAGGTTAGACCTTGGGTCCCTCTTTGCATTTCTTTTAAATATAGCTTTAAGTACCAAGGTTATTCCTTGAGTCCTATATGCTTATTACATCAAATATTTATGGGGTCAAGAACATACACATGATTTCCACTATAGTTGTCATTGTTCTCTTATTGTATCTTTACAGAAAAAGACCCAAACTTAATCATGGGGTTGAACACGCTTAAATAAGGAAACCAATAATTCAAAAACATCACTTGTAGGTTGGACGACAACTTGATGTCTTTATTCTCTTAACAAGCATCCACATTGCATAAGAAACTAATCATAGTTACAACAAATGTTTTTTAGCACCATATAAGAACTTAAATGGCGTGTGTATAAATATTTGTTATATGAATGATTTATTTTTTATTTTTTATGGTTTTTTAGGTGTGTGACATTGTATATATGTATGATTGTTTATTTATCACCCTCGTGTAATTTAGGGAAAATATATGTGCTAATTTACCCCAAATTTTAACATATAAATGCTTATCTATATAATTTATAAATAAAAATATAAAAAATCTTGTTTGGAAAGGATTGAGAAAGAATAAATAATAGATAACATAATATATAAACAATAAGAAGAAAATATTTAAAAAANATATATATATATATATATATATGAAAATTTTGCTTCTTATTATAGGGATATTGTTCAAATAATGACCATAATCACAATTTTAAAAAAAAATTATTAAATAACTTAAAATCTCTGCATTAGTTTTAAAAATATTCTTGAAATATTGATTAGCCAAATATATATATCTTGTTACTTAATGTATTTAAAATATCAATTAATCCTATCATTTTTTATTACATAAATATGATCATTGATTATCCTCACTCATTATATCTCTCACATGCCACTTGTTTCGACATAAATCAGTGTTCAAGCTACAGAACCTGCATACTCGTACTCGGATTTCTCACAATGTCATTCTCTAGTTCTAGTAAACCCAAGATTTTACTGTGTGAATAAATATTACTGCAACCGACCTAGACTTGAATCCAAATGACATAGACAATTATTAAAAATAATTAATCTTTTTTCATTGAATTCAATAGTGTCATTGCGTCTGCCTCCTGTTTCGCATTACAATCAAGCATTGGTAATGCTCTACCACTTCATATAAGTTTCATTACGAAAGCCAAAAAAGTATAACATATAGAACTTTGATCCAATAAAAGAAAACCGGATATCAGACCAAAAGTTTATACATCGATTAAAGTTGATCTTATTTTGTGTATATAAATATTGGATATCTATTAAATTTTATCTTATTTTGTCGATAATGAAGTTGAGTAGCTAATACAAACAGAATTGGATCACCTAGGCTTCGGCACTCTACTTGTTTAACATATAAAACATAACAGAATTGGACAACCATCGTGAGCTTGAAACTACCATGCATCTTAATATGGATCACTCGCATATGAAGAATTTATCAACCAGCCATAATTAAATTGAATCCACATTGTTTTCTTATAGTTATTTCGTGAACTAATCAAACCATCGAAGGATGGAAAAGAGATCATTATATTAACATAAGTAATCAGAAAAATCATTTCAGTTAAATTTTGAGATGTAAGATGGAAAATAGATCATTATATTCAGAAACTTCATCTTAATTAAATTTTGAGATTTAATATTTTTATAATTATAAAATATGGAAAATATTTTATATTTGGATTTTTCTTAATATGTACCCGATAAATATGAAATTAAAATAAATCTATAATTAAAAATCAGTGAAATGTCTATTCAAGATTTCAAGAGTCATTTGGAAGACAATGGAATAATTAAGTCCATCATTCTACCTTTTAATTATTACACCCACAAACTTGTTGCTATTAAAATTTTCAAAATTGTTGTTACTTATGTAAAAAGTTACATCCTATCAACTTCTTAAAAAAATCAAAAAATTGTTTTACATTCTTCATTAAAACATACTTGTGCATCTTATCTTCAGCTCATGCACATGAACATTCTTGAACATTCTTTTTCTTTGACTCCAAACTTCTAAACTTTGAAACTTTGTTTTCTACTTTATCATCATCTTTACCTTGACTATTTTCCCCTCTTTCTTCTTTGGTGGATTTATCCATTTCTTCATCTTAATTTTAAATCCTAATAATAGGTACTCGTTTTGCTCAATAGATGTATAGATCTGCTCATAAACATAATACTTTTTCTCCTCGACTTTAGTTGATCACTCACAATTAACATAACATCCATACTAAAAAATATTCCTGCGATAATTAGAAATATCACATTTTTTTTGTTGTTCTTTTCAACTTTCTCTACTTTAAGATAATCATCATCATTACATAAAACTATATCATTTCCATTCTTTGTTTTAGCATCAAAACCATTACATTCAAGCTTCTTAAAATTTGTAAGCAAATCACCTTTTGTTACATTGATCTCACTTGTTGTCAGTTTTTTTTTCACTCCACCTTGTGAATAATGGGGTTCTACTAGCTTTGTGGAGACAATGTAGAAGGCATATGGGAGACTCTCTCTTGTGGATCTCATGTATGGAATGGTGTAGTAAATGTAGGTAAATTCTAGTAAAGTATGAGCTAAACTATGAAAATGTAAATTTAACTTAAGGTTTACAGGTTGTAAATGAAAAATAAAATGTTTCACTTTAAAAATATATAGTAAATTTAGTTTACAGTAAAACTGTAACTATAAACAACAATAGTAAGAATAGAAACCACATACAAACTATAACTATAAAAATAAATAGTACGAATAGAAAACACATATAGTAAAAATATAACTCTTTCAAGCAACATGAAATAGAAATAAATGTTTTTTATTTCATTATTCATTAATTAATAAGGGTTTACAAGTAGTTTGGAGTTACGTTCAATGTTGTGGGCCCTTATACTGCAGCAATGGACTGTTCTCCTGGTATCTGACTGATACACCAAGCAGTTGGCATTGTTTATCAAAGATTAGAGATTCCAACATCGACTTTGACAAATTCAACACCTCAACTGCATCATCAACACTGACGACAAACGAACTACAACACATCATCTTTTTCTATTGTAGTTGTCTATGACGGTTGAAATTCTTGAACTATTCAAACTTCTCTTGTCACTCGACGTAATAGTCATACAACGCAAGCGTTCTCAACTCTCTATTTAAGCATGTACCTTATTGTAATATACGAGCAGTAATGAAGTAACATATATTGGTTCAAATTATTTCGTATTGTTTGTGTGTGTATGCATAAGTTTCTATGCGTAGTGTATTTACTGGTTTGATTATTATTAAGAATATTATGCCATAACATTACACTCGATTCATACAATCGTATTGTTGTCCCTGTCGTGCACCAGGGCATGGTCGGATCATTAGTCTCAGAGCTTGCTCGTGCTTAGTCATGTGTAAATACTTATATCGCGGTTACCTAACTTATACTTGTTCAAACACTCTCTCAAACTCAGCAATCAAAGAAGAAACTACCTTCAACTTAATATTATCTATCTACTTGCACTACTAGACTGAATATGGTCGGAGAAATAGACAATAGACATGTAACAGATGAGACAGAGAAACTCATAGAGAAATCACTAGACTGACAGTGAACATAAATGTTCAACTAGTTCAATGAGATTCTCACATGATTCGCGTCAACATCAGGAGGATTCTAACAAGATTTTTCTAAAGAAAATATACCCTCTTCCAAGGATAGACAAAGTAATTGACTGTATCAAGGGTGATAAATTCTTTACTAAGCTTGAACTAAAATTGGGATATCATCAAATTCTGATCGATCCCACCGATGTATGGAAAACTACATTAAAAAGAAAAGAATGATTGTTTGAATGGTTAGCCATGCCTTTGGTATTAACTAATGCACCCGTGACCTTCATGTGATATATGGATGAAATTCTCTAACCTTTAATCAGCAAGTGTATCATTGTATACCTAGACAGTATCTTGATTTTCACTTAATCATGGTAAGAACATGTACGACAATTTCAACAAGTCCTTGACACTCTTCAACAAAATCGAGTATATTTGAACATGGAAAAATGTTCATTTGCGATGAACAACATCAAATATTTGGGGTATGTAATTCACTCTAAAGGCATTCACATCGATCGAGACAAAGTACAAATCCTAAAAGAGTGGCCCATTCCTCAAAACATTCATCAACTAAAAAAAATTCTTGGTTTGGAAAATTTTTATTGACGGTTCATACTCAGCTTCAGTCATATAGTTTGGCCTTTGAACCAATTGACTAAGGGAAATGGGAAAACCATCTTCAAATGGACATCAACACAACAAGAAGATTTTGAGTAGCTAAAACACATGCTTTGTACTACGCCAATACTTGTGTTACCTTATTTGCATCATCCTTTTGACATTAATATAGACACATCGGATTATGCCTTTGGTGCACTGATGACTCTCTCTGATCACCCAGTTTATTTTCATTATGAAATTGTTATCAACAGTGTGAAAAGGTATTCAATGTATTTAAAGGAACTATATTTCATTTTGCAAGAACTTAAGCAATGGAGATATTACATTCTTGGAAAGGAGATGGCCATTCTTATTGGCCATAAGCATTTAGATTTCACCTTGTCCTAGTCGAATTTACAAACAACTCGATAACTCAAGTGGATTAATTAGCTATAATAATTCCAGTTTCTAATTAAGTATTGGAAAGTTAAGGCCAATTTTGCAGCCGATTGTCTAAGATGGCCACCCATTACTCTCATTTTTACAGTGATGAGTATGTAGGGATACAACACCACTACTTGGCCTCAATTGTATTCAGTAGACTTCGAATTTTATGCAATTTATCAATAGGTTCAAATTGACCTATCGTCCACTACCAACTATTTTGTGAAAGACACCTTCCTATACAAGCTTGGAAAGCTTTGTGTACCAACAAGTGAGCACTGACAAAAGCTCATTTGGGACACACATTACAGCAAGACTGCAATACACTTTGGACTAGCAAAGACACTTTCCATCCTCCAAAATTATTTTTATTGCCATTCACTTAAGTTTTATGTCAACAGGTACATTCGATCATGCGTTGTTTGTACCATTCCTAAAACGTCGAATCAACGTCAAGGATTGTACATGCCTTTGTTGGTTCCTAGTCAACCATGGGAATCTATTTCTATGGACTACTTGATGGGATATCCTACTATCAAACATCAACATGATGCAATCTTAGTAGTATTTGAAAGATTTTCAATGATGGCCATTCTCATTCCATGAAAGAAGCATATGATGGCACAACAAACTTCTCAACTCTGCTTTAAACATGTTTGGAAACATTATGGATTACCAACGACCATCATTTCTAATCGATATTCCATATTTGTCATCATATTTTAGAATACTCTCTTGCAATATCTCGATACAAGACTCTCCTTATCAACAACTTTCCATCCGCAGAAAAACGTTCATATGGAAGTTGTGAATCGCTTGGCAGTACAACTGCTCCACATGTAAAACCACAAGAATTGTCGAACGTGGGATGAAATTATCCCATATATATAGCACAGTTACAATCATGCTTAGCACAATTCGACGAGAAAATATTCCATTTGATATCTCTTATGGATTTCAACCCTCAGCACCCATTGACTTGATTAGTTCATGGACACAATCGAATGACATCGACTCTCACTGACGAGAAGTTGAAAAATATTTGAAGTTTCGAGATCAAATATGCAACATCCAGAAATAAGCACAAGAAATGTTTCAAGGAGCTAATGTGAAATATAAGGCCCAACATGATAAGCATCGTATCCCTCATTCATTTCAAATTGGGGATCAGGTCTCATTACATCTCAAGAAGGAACACTTCACTGGTCCATATAGGAAGCTGAAGCCTTTGCAATATCATCTATACATTATTATTAAACAAATTTGTGTAAATTATTTCCAACTCAACATTCCTTCATGCTTAGGTATGCATCCATTATTTAATGTGGACCTACTTCAACCATAGTATACAACACTACTAGAACAAAATAGCTTGCAAACAACATAACCCAAAGATATCCATCCATATGTCCAGGATCATATTCCTTGTGATACCATTGTGGGATGATGAGTACACCATACAAATATGAATGTGATTCCCTTGTTTCAAGTGGCTAAATATAAACAAATCCTAGCTTAATGAAAATTGTAATCGAGTATTGAACTAACCAAAAAGTTTCCTCATTTGTACGAGCAAACAATCACGGCCATTGTTTCTTAAGGAAGGAGGTATGATCCACCCAGCAGTTGGAATTATTTGTTACAGACAACAGATGCCAACATCAAATTCAATATTTTAAACATAGACTTTGATCATTTCCACACCTTTATAGGTTCAATGTTGACTTCGACAGATTCAACACCTTGACATGTATTGTCGACACCGGTGACCAACGAACTACGATAGATTGTATTTCTATCTTCCAGTCGTCTGTAACGATTGAAATTTTGGAATTGTTCCAACATCTCTTCTAACAAAATGTAATGGGAAGAAAAATTAGTCATTCTCAGTACTCTATTTAATCATGTACAATATTGTAATATATGAGCAGTAATGAAGTAACATAGGCTGGTCCAAATATTGTATGTTATTGGTGTGTGTGTGTGTGTGTGTGTGTGTGTGTGTGTGTGTGTGTGTGTGTGTGTGTGTGTGTGTGTTTCTGTGTGTAGTGTATTTTCTAATGTTTTTATTATTAATATGATTCTTCCATAACAGTGATTGATTCATGCAATCAAATTGTTTTCCCCATCGATGCACCTAGGAACAATCAAATTACTCACTATCACTGGTTCTCCAATTCAATACTCTATGGGTGTTGAAATCAATAGGGCTTCCAATATCAAATGGTGGCGAGGGTTTTTTTGAGTAATGTCGAGAGAGTGTTGGAAAGGAGAAGTGAAATTGCATAAATGGGGTCTCCACCCCTCTTTTTATGCAATATTTTGATGGAGGTAAGTTTTCCCTAGGTTTTTTTGGGAATGCCATGGTATTGGTATGATTTTTTTGTTGAAATATTGTAACTTCGAAGAATATTCTATATGTATCTTTTGTGGTCCCCGATGGTCCTACCGGGAGAACCACTTGTATTATATTGTAGCCCGATGCTTCTAATCAGAAGAACTAATAAGAGTCATGAGGTTGTACCCTCTAATTGTAAAGGTGGGTCATTAGCACCCCAGTGTGGTTACTTGAGCCTACATGTGTAACTCGAGCCTACATGATTAACTCGAGCCTACATGTCAGATGAGTTAATTGAAGTGAACGAATCAATATAAATATAGGTGTATCTCTCCTCATTTGAGCACACACTCTCACTTGTGTAGCGCATTAGTGGAGAAGAGAAGTAGCTGGAGAAGGAGGAGGATCAGGCTTTGATCTCCTTGCTGGTTTTATCTTTTATCCTTTTGGGGAATCTATATTGAGGAATATTTTGATGGGTTTTTCCCTTTAGGGTTTTCCCATGATAAATATTTGTGTTCCTTTTGTATGGTTGTGCTTGTTTATCTTTTAGTGATCCTGTTTATATGCTTTTGTTATGAAAAATGAAATGAAATACTGATGTCTTAGCTAAGCATATGAAAATTTAACATGGGATCAGAGCCACCCTGAAAACAAGACATTGTCTAGCTACAAAATATAGGGCTTCTTAATTTTTGGTTCTCTCTCCACAATCGATCAACAAAAGAAGGCTAGGATGACTCTCCATTGAAGGGTGCATCTTTCTGTCGAAGCGGAATTCGATTCCAAGCATTTTCAATTTTTCGTGTGGGAAATTAGGGCTTCTTGCAGAAGAAGAATTTTTGAGTGAGCCCAGCATAGGATTTCTCTCATCATCAAAATCGAAGTTTAGAGACCTGGATCAATATTTTTGGTTGGGTGAAACTCTAGGAAAGTCAAACCCTAGTTTGACCCGGAGCTAGAAAAACCCTAAATACTAAAACTGCTAAGTTTTGGTATATTCAATATATCCCAATATTGGAAAAGGTTCAAATGCTACAAATTTCATATACAAAAGTTGAAATCCAGATGAACAATGTGTCCAAAATTCATCCTCATATTCGCTATATTCTAGGAGATATGATCCCTCCAATTTAGGGTTCCAGCCTCTTCCAAAATTCATCCCTAAACAGGACACCTTGGGAAAATTGCTATAGCTTGGGCTGCAGAGGTCCAAATGGAATTCCTGATGATTTTCCAGAAATAGAGCAAAATTTGATTTCGATGGTCTGAATTTCAAATCCTGAAGATGAACCAGTGACACATGGCATGCCGTACAACTTCATTGTTCTGAACAGTCCTATAACAGGTCACCTTAGGAACATGATCATAAATACAAATTGGTGAAACCAACTCTGATGAAACTTGTGGTTTTGGATCAGGTACATGAAAGGTTACCTTAGCTCTAAATTTCAGACACATAGGAGTAGCAATTTAGGATATATCACAGAAAGAGTAACAGACATTTCTGCAGAAGAAATTGGAAAACTAGGGCTTCCTGTTCCAGGAGCTTCCCTCCATTGTTTTCAGAAAAGGAGTACATTGGACAGATCCATTTTAAGACATCCATATTTCTATCCAATCAGATATGAAACATTCCAAGTTTTGAAAATTAGGGTTTCTCTGACAAACCCTAGATCAGCGAGCTCCGGAAGCAGGACGGACACCTCAAATCGGTAAGATATAATCTTTTGCTATTTGCATTTGAGGTTCTCATTTCAAAGTGATCTATCACATCAGCTTGATGATAAGCTTGGTGAAGTTGAAAAATTCCAAGCATGAAAGTATTTTATCTCTCTGAAGAAAATGAATTGGACACCTACATGAGTAGAGAGGTTCCAGTTCTAGAGGGAGATGAGCCTCAAAGCCTTACACAAGAAGAACTTGATCAAGGCCAAGAAGATCACTGTTGATTCAATCACGAATGAACTTGTACCACAAGTGTCTTCTCTAAAGACACCAAATATGTTTGATTTCTTGATCAAGCTATTTGAAGATAAGAACATAATTTAGAAGATGGATTTGAGAAAACAGTTGAAGAATGTGAAGATCCAGAATGCATAACATCTTGAAGCAGTAGAAGAAGAAGTATAGAATTCAGAAGTGGTGATATACACCTTGAATGGCCTCCCATGATCATGGGATTCATTCATGTGAGGAATGTGTGCCAGAAGAAAGTGATTACTTTCAATTGACTTTGGGAAGAAGAAGAAGCTCGTCTCATAAGAAGAGAAGAAGAAAGATGGGATCAAATTGAAGACCAATCTATCACCATTCAAAGAAGATCCCTCAAGCGATGAGGAATATGAAGAACTCAATTCTTGATGAACCTCTTATCCATCTTATCATTTGGATAAGAAATCATGATAAAGCAGAATGATCAATATGAAGTCTACCCACGAAACAAATAAAAGATAAGTATTCAATTGTCATTTCATGATATAGTTTTACATTTGATTATATTCATTTGATGTGTTATGCATGATATATTTTTTGCATTAATGACTGTATACTACTAATATGCATGTGATGGGTAAGTAGCTCATGGTGCTATACAACTCTCAATTGCTACTTATCAAACCTCTTTGATGACATATTGGATTAGTCTAGAAAGTTTCTGTGAGATATGGATGAATGTTGTATTGGCTAAACAGTTGCATGATGCATAAGAATTTTTCGTTATGCATATGATTTATGAAATAGTTATAACCATGCAACTGGTGCATATGAATTGTAGGAAAGGTCCTGTACAACCTCCTACAAGAAAAGAAGGATGATACTTGTTCCAAAGAACAAGTGATGCAATTCAATAAACATGAATCTGAAGCTCCTAGGTTCAGAGACACCATGACGGAAGAAAGAGCTTCAAAGAGAGGTAGATCCATCTCGAAAGATGAAGACTACCATGGGTATGAGAGATAACTCAAGATGAAGAAAAGAATGCTATAATAGTTGATCATGGGGAATGCTGTATACAATATGATTTCGAGACATACAGGAAAGTATGTTGTATCCTCCATATGGATATACAAGAACAAGTGTACAAAGCAAGGTTCGTGATTTGCCTCAGAAAGAATAGACTACAACATGACATACTCTATTGACCAGTATATATCAAGCATAGAACCACCTGTACAGAATGAAGAAGGAAGATAATACTCCACTTTAGGGGGAGTGACTATAGAAGATATCTAAGTTCGACACAGTATGACATGATGGATAGCTTCCTGATGGATTGATACTTTTGGGTTCCAACCTTCAAAGTTGAATGCAGAAGACTAGGATATGTTGATGATCTAACAAGATGAACTCATGGAAGATGTTATGATAAAAGATTACTAGAATGATGTTTGGGATATAGTACTCAAACCAGAAAGCAAGAATGTGGTATCTTACAAATGGATTTGCAAGATAAAATATGTCATTGATATAATTAAGGAAAGACTTGTGGCTAGAGGGAATTAATTCTGAAGAGACACTTACTCCAGGAAGCAAGGTACACTTCCTTCAGAACTATGATGGTAGTTGCTTCCATGATGAAGTAAAGACAATCCTTCCTTAATGGTATGATTGGGGAAGATTTTTACATCGAAAGGATTTGAAGTTGAAGACAGATGGACTCATATATATAAGTTGAAGAAGGCCCTCTATGGCATGAAGCAAGCTCCCAGAGCTTGGTATGGAAGGATAGACAGTTTCTTGTCAATTATGGGCTTTACCAAGAGTAAAGCTAATCCTAACCTTTATCTCAAGGTTGTAGAAGATGAACTTGTCATCCTGCTATTATATGTGGATGACTTATTCTTGATAGGGAAGGAGAAACGGATCATGGAAAGTAAGAAGAAACTAGTAGAAGAATTTGAGATGAAAGACCTTGGGTTAATGCACTATTTCCTAGGTATGGAAATATGACAAAGTTCAGAAGAAATATTTCTCAACCAAGGAAAGTATGCGATAGAGATATTGAAGAGATTCAATATGTTGGAATGCAAATCCATGGCCACACCCATAGACTTCAACCTGAAGCTGTTAGCTGATGACTCATTAGAGTTAGTGGATGTGACTCATTACAAACAGATCATTGGGTCATTAATGTACTGAACAAATTCTATACCAGACATTTGTTTTGCTGTGAACACCTTAATTCAATATCTTGTTCAACCAAGACGAGTTCACCTAGTAACCGCAAAACATGTGATGAGATATCTGAAAGGGACTATAGACTTTGGTCTATACTATGATGGTAGCCATGAGTATAGATTGTATGGCTACAGAGATGCAGATTCGGCTGGAAGTATCTCAGATGGGAAAAGCACATTAGGTAGATGCTTTTGTTTAGGGTCTGCTATGAGTTCATGGTTTAGCAGGAAACAGTCTAGTGTTTCTCATAGAACGGCTGAAGCAAAATACATAGCAGATTGCTCTACTAAGTTGTGAAGTCATATGGATTTGGAAGCTGATATAAAGTCTCTTTGACCTGAAGATGGATACTACAATGATTCTATGTGATAACCAAATTTGTGACGACAAAGAACCCTGTGTTTCGATTGTAACACATAAAAATTTGGTATTTATACATACGAGATAAGATGTAGATGATTATGTTTCAGTATTCCCATACTAAAGATATAGATGATGCTTTCAGTATTCACATACTAGAGATACATATGGTGATAGTTCAGTATTCACATACTGAAGATGTAGATGATGATGGTTTGAATGATGATGTACTAATGAACCCTCTGTCTTGGGTAAAGTTCAAACACTTTCGAGACAAGATTGGTGTTGTTCGAAAATACCTTCCTCGAAAGGGGGAGTAGTGATGTTGCAGTGGGATTGTATCATCCCTGGGCACTTTCCCTAAAGTGATCCGGAGACCTCGGTCCTCGAGAATGAAGAGGGATTGTATCATCCTGGGATATTTGTCCAAAATAGATCCAGTGACTTTGGTCTTCATGAATGTGGTGGGATCGCATCATCCCTAAACTTCGGTTCAAAATGTATCCAGAGGTCTCGGCCCCCATGAATGTGGTAGGATTGCATCATCCCTGAACTTTGGTTCAAAATGAATTTGTAGGTCTCGGCCCCTGTGAAAGTGGTGGATTGCATCATCCCTGAACCTCGGTTCAAAATGTATCCAGAGGTCTCAGCCCCCATGAAAGTGGTAGGATTGCATCATCCCTGAACCTCGGTTCAAAATGTATCTCAAGGTCTCAGCCCCCGTGAAAGTGGTGGATTGCATCATCCCTGAACCTCAATTCAAAATGTATCTGAAGGTCTCAGTCCCCGTCAAATTGGTGGATTGCATCATCCCTGAACCTTGGTTGAAAATGTATCTGGAGATCTTGGTCCTTGTGAATGTGGTAGGATTGTATCATCCTTGAACTTCGGTTCAGAACAGATACGGTGACTTTGGTACTCGAGAACGTGTGTTGATCCCGTAATTCCTAGAGGAAGGATTGTCTGAGTTCCACATATGTGTTGATCCTGTAATTCCGAAAGGAAGGATCATTAGTAACTCCGTAAAGACCTAAATTCTGTAATTTCGAAAGGAAGGATCATTGAATTGATCCTGTAATTCCAATAGGAAGGATTGTCTGAGTTCCACAGATGTGTTGATCCTGTAATTACAATAGGAAGGATTGTTTGAGTTCCACATCTATGTTGATCCTATAATTCCGAAAGGAAGGATCATTAGCAACTCCGTAAAGACCTAAATCCCGTAATTCCAAAAGGAAGGATCATTGAATTGATCCTGTAATTCCAATAGGAAGGATTGTCTGAGTTCCATAGATGTGTTGATCCCGTAATTCCAATAGGAAGGATTGTCTGAGTTCCACAAATGTGTTGATCCCGTAATTCTAAAATGAAGGATCGTTAGTAACTCCGTAAAGAACTAAATCATGTAATTCCGAAAGGAAGAATCATTAGTAACTCCGTAATGACCTAAATCCCGTAATTCTGAAAGGAAGCATCATTGGTAACTCCGTAAAGACCTAAATCCCGTAATTCCGAAAGGAAGGATCATGTCGATGTTTTGATGATGTTGATGTTTTTGTGATGATGATGACATACTGATTGAAAGATCAGAATATGATGATGATGCTTTTGCTAATGATGATGATGTTCTCTGATCGAAAGATCAGAATATGATGATGATGATGTTTCTCAAATCGAAAGATCAAAAGTTGCTGATGATGATGATGTTCTTTGATCAAAAGATTAGAATATGATGATGATGATGTTTCTCTGATCAAAAGATCAGAAGTTGCTAATGATGATGTTCTCTGATCGAAAAATCAGAATATTATGATGATGATGTTTTTTGATCGAAAGATTAGAATGCGATGATGATGATGATGTTTCTGATCGAAATATCAGAATGTGATGATGATGATGATCCCGATGATGGCGTAATGATCGAAAGATCAGAATATGATGATGAGTTGATGTTAGAGTATGATGATGTTTATGATCGAAAGATCATAGGCTGATGATAATGATGATTCTGACTGAAAGATCAGAGTGTGATGATGATGATGATATTTTGATGATGATGATGTTGATGTTTTCATGATGATGTTTCTAATTGAAAGATTAGAGTATGATGATGATGATGTTGCTTATCGAAAGGCCAAAGTGCTGAAGAAGATGTTGCTGATCGAAAGGTCAAAGTGTTGAAGATGATGTTGCTAATCAAAAGCTCAAAGTATTGAAGATGATGTTTCTGATCAAAAGGTCAAAGTGCTGAAGATGTTGCTGATCGAAAGGTCAAAGTGCTGAATATGTTGTTGCTGATTGAAGAGTCAAGATGCTGAAGATGTTGCTTATCGAAGCGGTCAAATTACTGATGATGCTGAAGACTAAAGATTGAAGATGAAGACTACATGATGTTGAAAAGCTTCCAATGATTTATAGATGTATTACCCTGATGATGTTGATGATGTCCTCTATCTCTCTCCTACTATTGTTTTTGTTGATGTTGTTGTAGAATACCCTTCTCGTTAAGGGGGAGTGTTGAAATATTGTAACTTCGAAGAATATTCTATATGTATCTTTTGTGGTCCCCGATGGTCCTACCAGGAGAACCACTTGTATTATCTTGTACCCTGATTCTTCTAATCAGAAGAACTAATAAGAGTCATGAGGTTTTCCCCTCTAATTGTAAAGGTGGGTCATTAGTACCCCAGTGTGGTTACTTGAGCCTACATGTGTAACTCGAGCCTACGTGATTAACTCGAGCCTACATCTCGGATGAGTTAATTCAAGTGAATGGATGAATATAAATAGAGGTGTATCTCTCCTCATTTGAGCACACACTCTCACTTGTGTAGCACATTAGTGGAGAAGAGAAGTAGCTGGAGAAGGAGGAGGATCAGGCTTTGATCTCCTTACTGGTTTTATCTTTTATCTTTTTGGGGCATCTATATTGAGGAAGCTTTTGCTAGGTTTTTCCATTTAGGGTTTTCCCAGGATAAATATTTGTGTTCCTTTTGTATGGTTGTGCTTGTATATCTTTCAGTGATCCTGTTTATATGCTTTTGTTATGAAAAATGAAATGAAATATTGATGTCTTATCTAAGCATATGAAAATTTAACAATTTTATGAGTGTTCCTCTCCTTTTGGATTTTGAAAATGTTTTCCCAATTTGTTTTTATTTTTCCTTTTCCTTTTTAGTTTTTTGGGAAATATTTATGCACGAATTATATGGTTCTACCATTATGACTATGTAGCTTAATATTTGTAGTTTGATGGAAGCCTAACTCCATGAAAGTGGGTATATGGATGAGATGACCAAGGGTAGTGTGCTTAGTGAACAACTTTGTGGTGTTAAAATATATCCCCATGATGTGTGAGGGTAAGAGATAATTGTGTGGACAATATAAATCCTAGGATCTTTACAGATGAATGACAAGTGGGTAGAAGGGTAGTGGAGAATCAGATCTGTGTTAGAGGATGGAGCATACGTCTCGCATGGACTAAAAGGTTTATCACTGGAAGTAAAAATCCTCAATAATAGTTTAGGTACACATAATATCATATGGACAATGAGGTCCGCATCCCCATGCTTCTATCAATGTTTCAATATACATAAACGGTGGGGCCCATAAGGGGACCTAAACAATCCATAAAGAAATGTTGTGTACATCATAGGGGTACAATGACGACTCATACATGAATTGGAATGGTTGTCCAAATGACTGTTAATCTAAAGAGTTGGAACTGGAAATAATGGGATGCAGCATGGGTGCATAATATTGACTGATGCCAGTGTTGGAAGGTCCAATAACTAGTAGGAATTAGGCCATTTGGAATCTCAATCTTAGAGGTATAATATAATACAACTGTAACTAAATAAAATGGGTAGATTGAAGGGATTCCAAATAATGGCTCTAACACAACACAGATACCCGAAGGAACATAATTATGATGGGGATCTGTAGTGACTCACCAATGTGCTATATTTAAGGGACATCAGGTGTCTTTAACCAAATAATGGACGGACCAATACCCCAGACCAATCCTAATCATGGCATGATGTGGATGATGTTAAGAATGTGAGAAACAAAAAAATGAAAGGGAAATAAGGATTCCCCTCAAATGGTTCATAGGACCTCACCAATGATGGTGGTGAGGCTTGGTAAAATATTGTAACTTCAAAATAGATTCTAATTGTACTAATTGTAGTCCTCCTTCAGGAAGTGTAATTAATGGAATTGGTCATGTAAGAGTCATTGAAAGAATCAATTTAAACCTTTGAATGTAATTCGGATCAATAGTACACTTCTGTCATCATAATAATTATTATTTTGGTTTCTTACTTGAAAAGTCGACCCTGTTACTTAGACAAGTCTTCCCTATTAGGTTTTAGTTCATGTCAAGTGACAAATATAAATAGGGAGGCTCCCCCTTAATTTGCATACACTTCACTCAAGTAAATTTGCAAGAGAGATAAGAACAACTGCTCCACCATAAAGAAAGAGGATAAGCTTTCTTGGGGTTTTACATTATTCTAGTCGAGTTCTATACTAAAGAATTTTTTAGGTATTTTATCCCTTGTGGTTTCCGCGAGGAAAATATTTGTGATATTTGTGTTGTTGTGCTTTTTTTTCTTTCAGTTATCCTACTATTCTAAATTATTTTATAATATATTCTAAGAAATTAAGAATACTTAACATGGTATTAGAGCCACCACAAAAGGAGACAATGTACAAATAGGGTTTGTTATTCCAGAAAAATCCCTCGACAGATCAACTAGAAAAGATGACTCATTCATCTCGCCATAGGAGGGGACATCTTTCTGTGAAAACATAACTGAATTGCGATAAGTTTCATTTTTGGACTTGACACTATTCCCAGGAAGAACTAAGGCTTCAATTTTCTTGAGGATCCATCATCAATCTCAGAAAAAGAAAGATACAGCCTAGCTCACCATATTAGAGGAAATTTGGGGTCTAAAATGGGCCTTATAGGAAAACACGCCAACAATAAAAAAATTTCGTTGGAGTTCAGNGTCAACCATAATGGTTGAATTGACATATTTGTCATAAAAGAAAACTATTTTTTTGTTCGTATTTTCGACATATCTCCCTGTGTTTTTACTCAAATTATGAGCAGGAGAGCTCATTGGATCTGGAATTTAATTATGCATCCAACGAGTACCCACACTGCATACTTTTGATGGACCCCGCTACCCAAAAAATAAGAAATACCTGAAAAAACATAATGATGACATCATCATCATGTTTTTTCTGTTATTTCTTATTTGTGGGATAGCGAGGTTCGTCAAAAGTATGTTGTGTCGATACTCGTTGGATGCGAAATTAAATTCCACATCCAATGAGCTCTCCTACTCGGAATTTGAGTAAAAACACAAGGAGATATGTCGATAATACGAACAAAAAAAGTAGTTTTTTTTCATTATTCCTCCAAAATTAATAACTCTTATTTTATTATTTTAACTCTTATATTATTATTTTAACTATTATTTTATTATTTTCCTTAGGAGGCCCATTTTAGACCTCAAATTTCCTCTAATTCTTAGAAAGGTGCATCTTTTCCATCACACAACCGTACAAGTGATATCAACTAGAAAATTAGGGTTTCTCCATTAAACCCTAGGTCATCCCGAAGAAGGTCAGCGAGAAGAAATATTCATCAATAAATTATTACTCCTATTTCCATTTGAATTTATCATTCTATTAAAAGATGACAAAAAGTATTACATTGGATGAGAAGATTGAGGGTGATGAAAAATTTAGAGCATGGAAGTATCGTTTCATGCTCATCCTAGAAGAGAATGATCTAGAAGGATTTATAAAGGAGGAATTTATAGAACCAAAAGGAGATGAAACTAAGGCCAAACACAATAGGAATGTGATCAAGGATAAGAGGATCAAAGCTGACTCCATCAAATATAACTTGATTCCTCAAGTATATTCAAGGAGAACATAAATGGAAATGTTTAATGCCCTATCCAGCCTCTTTGAAGGAAGAAATATTAATAGGAAGATGACCTTGAGGAATCACCTCAAAAATGTAAAGGCTCGTAAGTTAGAAACCATGCAATCATAGTTCATAAGAGTATCTAAAATCAAGAAGAAGTTAGAATCTATTCATGATTTGGTACTGAGAAGCAGAAATTGTAATGACCACATTGAATGATATTCCAAGAGATTGGGAATCATTTATTCAAGGAATCTGATATAGAAGAAAGCTCACTAAGTTTCGACATTTATTGGAAGAATTTGTTCAAGAAGCAGAAAGAATAGTAGCCAGAGAATAAAAGCTAAATGAAAATGTGGATCAAGCTTTCGCACTCCATACCAAAGGAAAGAACAAGAGGAAGAGTTATGACCATTCTCCCAGAAAAATTCAAGGGTTTATAACAAAAAAAAATCCAAGGACTTCTAAAATTATAAATTCTTCACTTGTCACAAGATGGGACACATATCCATAAATTTTCCCGTGAGGGGAGTGACTCAAGAAGAAGAACAAAATATTACATGCCCATGTTGATAGAAGACTTTCCACAGTGAAAAAATATGGATTGCTTTGACTTTCTCTATCATAGACACATCAATTAGAGGAAATTTCGAGTCTAAAATGGGCCTTATAAGGAAACGTGACAACAATAAATTTTGTGAGTTGGAATTCATGAACCAATAGAATTTCAATAAAAATGGTCAACAATAATGGTTGAATTGACATATTTGTCGTAAAAGAAAATTAATTTTTTTGTTCATATTTTCGACATATCTCCCTATGTTTTTACTCAAATTCCAAGCGGGAGAGCTCGTTGGATGCAAAATTTTATTCCGCATCCAACGAGTACCAACACTGCATACTTTTGACAAACGTATATACCCAAAAAATAAGAAATACCTGAAAAAATGTGATGATGACATCATCATCACGTAAAACCACAGGGAGATATGTCAAAAATATGAAGAAAAAAAATATTTTTTTTCATTCTTCCTCCAAAATTAATAAATGTTATTTTATTATTTTAACTATCATTTTATCATTTTAACTATTATTTTATTATTTTCCTTAGGAGGCCCATTTTAGACCTCAAATTTCCTCTAATAGTGTGTTTTACTCAAAACTCTAGAATCAAACTTACTACATTCTTGGTCTGGCTACAAAGACCAATGTTGAAGAATAGCCAGTTCATTGTGCATTTCATTGTGCACTTCCTCTTTCAAGTTTTTCTATAGTTCCCTATAAGAGCCAAAACATGAAGGTACTATTGCTCATTGGGTTTCGAAATGTTGGAAACCATAAATAAGAAATGTGTTTCTGGAAACATAGTGGCCTGGAAAGACTCATAATCAATAGTGTCTTATGGTCGTTGGGTTTCAAGGTATTGGAAACCGAAAATGGAAATGGCAGGAAGTGAGTTTTAGAAAACAGAGTGGCTTAGAAGAACCAATATGAAGTAAGCCCTTATGCTCATCCAGTCTCCAAGTATTGGTATCTCGCAATAGAAAATGAGAAGAAAAGGGTTTCTAGAAATAGGTAAAAGAAAGAGTTTGAAATTATTGGAAACTTGTGTAGACTTATTAAGGTGTATCAAATGATATAAACATCAATCAAGGGTTTGGGGATTTTAGAAAAGAAAAGAAAAATTCAAGTAAAAGCTATCATTATCAATCTTTTTTCATTATTTGATTCGGACTGAAAGCAATAAACTATGAAACACAAAGCAGAGAAACAATCGCAATACATGGACATAAGTGGAAATACTTTTTATTATCTAATTAAAAATTGAAATCAATATTTTATTTTCATAATAGATATAGATAAGAATTCAAGAAACAAAATAGTAAATGTTAACATGGATAGTGTGCTCACATGGCTTGAGCAACAACTGCATGAATACATAGGTGGTCCACTAAGATCTTGATTATGATGATCATCCAGTGAAAAACCTATCTGACAAAGATTGTTGTGTGCGTATTTGTTTTCCTGTGTGTTGCTCCTTTAGGTGTAATCAGGAATATGTCCTCTTCTTTTAAATTTTTTTTTGTGGTGGTAGGATTTTATTTAGGTGGGTTAGGGTTAGTGGAGGGTTTTAGGATCAGGAAAGATGTTTATTTTTTGTTTAAAACATTCCAAGTTAAATTTTCTAAAATGGTAGCAGTATTTCGTTGCATTTTAAAACCATTGAGAAATTACTCATGTCGTTTTTCGATGATTTTGCAAATTTCCAAGTGCCATAAACATTTCTGGGATAAATTCTTTGGCTAGGAAATGTTTATTATATTCTAAATGCATTTTCTACACCAGAAATGGCTTCTAGGATTCATAGCTTATGCCTCACATGACATGTCAGGTCTTGAGATATATCTTTAATATGCTATAATGGACTAGGCCTGTAAACACCTAATTTAGATTGGGCACTTTGGAAAACCAAAATTTTACTTTTACAGTACAACTCTAAATCATTAGTATAGGTTTGCAATTATGCAGTGAGGGCGACCACAAAACCCCTGGAATAACAACACAAAACAATGTTTTTAACCAAATTAAAAGTGCATCTCAGTTGAGATATTGATCTTCAATTGCAAGGTAGATAGTCTAAAAAGGTTTGAATTTATATCCACTAGAAATTGTGTAAAAAACACAAATGAATTATGCATTTTGATTTCCAATTATGTTCTTACAACTACAGAGTTGTACGAATATTTCAATTTCAATGTTGATGCAGATGCCAAGAATGGGTTCGACTGTAAAACAATAAAAATCCTCCTTGCACTTATAAAACTGATTGAATCTCCTTGAAATTTAGTATATGCATCCATTTAAAATAACAGACAAGTCAATTTGATTCCATAGATAGGGGTTTAAAGAAACAAAAATAGTTTGAATTCCTTGTTGTTAACACCATTTCTCTTAATAAGCCGGAGGTGATAGTTTATATGAGCGGGTCCTCAAATTTTTTTCCCGTCCACAATATTATTTTGAATTCAATAGTCAATACCTGAAGATCAAGCTAAAATTAATTTTTTCCCCTTTTTGCATAGGGTAAGTCAAAAAGTATTTGGTTGCACTAAAATTTCATTCCCACATAAATTCTCAAAGAATCAATTACTCTGGGGTCTACTTTAAGAAAACATTAACATCTCAAATATTTAGGTTCGTTTATCACATTCATTATAAACATTTTTTTTTGTTGCAAATAACATTGCAATAAAAAAAACTCTAAGCCCTCTCTACTAGACTCCTCATTTACCCGAACTTAAACTTGCTCTAAGTTTTACAATCCTAAGGGAAGAGAATATGCAGATGCCTTGTTTATAAAGAGCCTTGGCATTGTTTATCAAGAAATTTACTAGGTGATACATAATAGTACTAGGAATAATATTTACACATTCAAATTTTAAGATATAAGGTGTTTCCTTGTTAAGTATCCTCTTAAATGAGTGAGTTATTGTCTATTCTCCTTCAAATGGGATCTTGATATGTGTATCACTAATTTCTTTGTGTTTTTATTGGTTAATAAGAAAATCATCATAAAAGTGTTCTTGTTTAAGTTGATTAGGGGGGAATTAATTGGACATCATTGAAGTGAGTTCAAGCATTAAGTTCTATTAGAGTTTGATTTAGATAGATCCTCATTATCCAAATAATTAACATTATTCACTAAACACTTTTTGAAACATTTTACATTGGAAAACATTATTAATGTGCCAAATATACATTATCTGTCTATACAAAACACTTTATTATTAATATGGTTGTTGCTAGTATATTAGAATTTTGGGATGCACACTACTTAGTTAGCATGTGATAAGTACTCATAGTTGGAAAAATTATTAGATTCACTCCAATGATGATATAATTTTAGCTTAACTTCAACTCCAATCACCACTTTAACTTTAACTACAATGACTAATATATTAACTTTTAAATTGACAATTAGATACAACTATTAACCAATGATTTTACAACTATTAGCTCAACTTCAAATCTAATTGTAGTTATATTAGATTAACTATTAATAATTCAAAATTATTAGATTAACTTCAATGATGATATAATTTTAGCTTAACTTCTACTACAATCACCACTTTTAATTTAACTACAATCACTAATATATTAACTTTTAAATTGAGAGTTAGATACAACTATTAGCCAATGATTTTACAACTATTATCTTAGCTTCAACTCTAATCGTAGTTATATTAGACTAACTATTAATAATTGAAAATTATTAGATTAATTCATGATACAATTTTAGCTTAACTTCAACTCGAATCACCACTTTTACTTTAACTACAATTGCTGATATATTAACTTTTAGATTGACAATTAGATACAACTTTTAGCCAATGATTTTACAATTATTAGCTTAACTTCAACTCTAATCGTACTTATATTAGATTAACTATTTAGTAATTCAAATGTATACCTGTTGGGGTATTCTAAACATATTAATCTTATTAATATTGTTGTTGCTAGTTTTATAAAATTTGGCATTTGATATAAATGAATAATTTATACAAAACAGTTTTTCATTAACATGTTAGTTCTCTTGTTATCTTCTTAATTCTTGATTTATGTTTTATTAATTTTAATTAATTAATGTATAACATTGTGTTAAAAAACCATTTTTTTTAACCTATCAAGTTTTCAATTCTGTAGAATGCACTCATAAATAACTTAATTATTATAACATATATTAAATCTACAAATTGTAAATCATAAACAAATGAACATCTATAATAATTTATTTAGACTCCCTTTATAAATAATTGGCGAGTTCAAGCTAATGAGGGTAACTTTTGGCGTGTTAGATGTAATAGAAAACATAAAAATCACACATCCCTAGCTTACTTGGATTTTTTTGAGATACTTACATAAAAATCTTGCTTTTAGTAAAAAATATGAAATTTAGGAAATTGAATCATGTTTCTGAATATAAAAGTTCTATGTATTGAGAATTTTTATAACAATGGCAAGTTTCATTTTTTCTAATAGTCACTTTTAATTTTTCGTGGAAATGATAAGGCTTGTGTTTTTGTGGATGCATCCTTTGAGTGCACCATACAATTGTTTTTTAAATGATCAAGAATTGAAAAAATTATGGAAAAAAAACTAAGCGAGTGTTTTTTGAGTTAAAGAGTTAGGAAAATAGAAATTAAAAAAAAATAGAAAAATGTAATACTTTTAAACAAAAATTACATATTTAGAATCTACAGAAAAAATGTTATTTATGTTTAAGATTTCAAAAAAATGATTGTAGCATAATGTAATGAGTAGGTAAACACACGCTTCTGCAAAAAAATGGAATAAATATGTTTGTGCATCTTTTCAAGGTCTTAATGTAATGACGATGGATTGTATTTATTATAGTGTGGAGAGGTCATAGTACGATAGATATTTTTTTATGAAATGGTTGAGAAAAAAAATCACGACATAAACATGATAGTTTTCTAAAAACAAATAATAAAAATTTATAATTGCATATTACATACACACCATTAAAAATATAATCAATAATAATAATTAAAATTAGAAACAAAATTGAATATATTTATTTTTAAAATATGTTAATTTAATAATTATATAAAATTAANTATATATATATATATATATATATATATATATATATATGAAATAGTAGTTTAACATATTCATATATTGTCACTACTTTAAAACTTATATATAAGATATGAATTAGTACTTGTAATATTCAAATATATGATCAAAAACATTTATTGATTGTTGGTTTAGTGAATGTCAATAGGGGATATGTATTTTAAAATTTTGGGATGGAATATTATCTATATTTTTTTAAATGACAGGAGATTGGGAAAGTTTATTGTCGACATTTATTCTATAATCGTTATTTAAAATTTATAATAAAACAATTATAACAAATAAAATAGAGGTAATATCATAATTGTACTTAATGGCATGGTAATGTGTAGTCTGTGTGGTGATGGAATTCTATCCAAGCTAATGTGCACAAGGATTAGTCGAAGCCCATTTTGTAGTTGGGAGTTGAGACAATCTACACTTTGTGTGAAAGTAGAAATCCTAGAATATAAACTATTCTTAATTTCTAATAAACTCCTATGAACTCATGTGATAACTACACTTAGTGCCATGGTAATGTGCAGTCCATGTGACTGTCAAACTCTATCTAGTAGCTCGGAGCCGAACTAATGTGCATAAGGTTTAGTCGAACTCCATTTCGCAGTTGAGATTCAAGCAAATGTGCAATTCGTGTAACACTTGAACTTCTGGGAACAAAGAATGGAGATAATTTGATCTCCATTAGCCTGATTGAACATATTAATATTATTAATATAGTTCTCGCTAGTTAACTAGACATAAAAAGAATTAATGATATAATAGCCGTGAACTTCATAATAGTACTAGCATACTTCTAAACTTTAGACAATTCATATCCTTTAGGTAATAAAAGTTGCAAATGCCTAAATATTTGGTGAGGACGACAGTTTTTTTTGTTAGAATTAGATGTTTCTACAGTGTCAAAACAAAAACTTAGGGTACCCAAAATTTCAGAATTTGACATTGTAACCCTGATTTTAATTTTAAAAATATTCAAAATCGTTACGAAAATTTTGACGAAAAATCAAACATTTCCCTTCGAAATAATCGACCCTTTAAACTACGAGTTTAATAAAAATTGGTGGATATAAGACCTTTCTTTGCGGTGTGACAGGGATCAGTCTGCACAGCAAGGATTCACATTTTCTCTTCGTCCCATTAACGTCGAATAGTTTTTGTTCCTCCGATTAACGTCGATTCCCAAAAATATTGAATTTAACGAGAAAACACAAAATGAAACATTCTTGGTTAACGATTACTTCCGCAGTGATCTGATCCTTTATTAATGTGTCGTTGCGCTTCATCCGTTTCCGGCTCAGTTACGTGGACTCGTTCCGCCTCATCCTGTCGTGGCTCAGCTACGTGGAGTCCTCGTTCCCCTTAGTCGGCCACAACACTGCACTGTTAATTAATCGTTCCGTCTTAATCGCCGACATTCCGGCCTGACGTTGCATTGTGAACTGATAACCCTTTTAATTATAAGCTCACCGCTAATACCTCTTTTCTTTCAAGATGCATGCATCCCTTTTCTTTGCACACGGTCTTTTCTTTCAAGATGCATGCACGGTGTAGACGTTCCGCGTCAGCCGGTCGTGGCTAAGCTAGATGGAGTCCTCGTTCCCCTTAGCCGGCCACAACACTGCACTGTTAACTAATCGTTCCCTCTTCATCGCCAACATTCCGGCATGACGTTGCATTCTCAACTGATAACCCTTTTGTTCCCTCTTCATCGCCGACATTCCGGCATGACGTTGCATTCTCAACTGATAACCCTTTTAATTATAAGCTCACCGCTAATACCCCTTTTCTTTCAAGATGCATGCATCCCTTTTCTTTGCACACGGTCTTTTCTTTCAAGATGCATGCACGGTGTAGACGTTCCGCCTCAGCCGGTCGTGGCTAAGCTAGGTGGAGTCCTCGTTCCCCTTAGTCGGCCACAACACTACACTGTTAACTAATCGTTCCCTCTTCATCGCCGACATTCCGGCATGACGTTGCATTGTCAACTGATAACCCTTTTAATTATAAGCTCACCGCTAATACCCCTTTTCTTTCAAGCTGCATGCATCCCTTTTCTTTCAAGATTCATGCCTTTTATAACCCATTTCTTTCGTGATGGATCCCTTTTCTTTGCACACGGTTCGCATCAACTCGGCTCTCACAGCCCGCCGCGGCATCGGCTCGGCTCGGCTCGGCTGGCGAATCCCTGAATACAGTAGGCGGCACTGGCTTTTAGCTCTAGTCTTCGGGTACGTTTAGCTGGCATTCGCTTGGCTCTCTCCGGGTATGTTTATCTAATTATACGCTCTCTTTCTGTACAGAGCGTTGCAAAATACACTCGGCTTTTATTTCTCCGTCTCTTCTGTAAAACGTTCATATAATTTGTAAAGTCACCGCTATGCAGTTAGATTTATTTCTCACGCAAGTTGAGTTCTACGCATTTCTTAAATAAATTTTTTGCTTGTTTAATTCCTAAATTGGCAATTAATAAGGTAAATGTCAATTGTTTCTTAATGATAGATACATTAAAAATCAGAATAAGATGTTAATGGATTTCAATATCCCTAAACATTTGTTTCTACCATGTATAAGAAGGATCTGTCATTCTTTAACCATCTTCCACGAAATTGAAATTTTCTATGGAACATATGTTTAGAACGGTACCCATTAAGTTATCAAGAATCTATATTGACATTATAATAGTTATAGTTGAGCTATATTAATTTCTAGAGGCTACCCATGGAATCAATAATTTTGTTAGTGAAATATTTGTCGATGATGAATATTGTTTTGAGTAGTTATAATTTTATAATTGACAAAGGAATTAGATATATGAGATTTTTTTTTTACTATATATATTTGGGAGGAAGGATATTCTTTTATTTTCTTTGTGTTTGAATGAATTTTTACTTGGATAGATGTTTTATTTGAGATTTGGGGTAGACTATGGTCTATGCTATGCTTTTCTATGTACGGAGAAGGATGAGACAATTATATTGCCTTGCCGAGATTGATTTTATGGCAATCTTTCACAATTAGAAATAAACAATTATAAAAGAAGTAATATAAAAAAAAACTCAAACAACCATGAACAAATAACTAGAAGAATGTGAGATAAAAGAAAAAGATTAAACCCTTTTAACTAGAAGAATATGAGGAAGACAAAAAATATTTCCAAATTGCCTTCATTCCATAACTATCTCTCAACCATTAATATTAAGATTCTGTTATAAATCATAAATAAATCAACTTATTTCACTAAATATTAATGTTATATAGACAATAGTCTACACATTTAGTAAATATAAATGAATAAACAATATGAAAAAACATAACTGAATTATTTTTTTTTACAATTTTGTGGTATTAAAAAACATAACATTAAAAAAAAACCATTTAAAATCTTTTACATTATTTTTTTGGTTTTTTATTTTATCTAAAACACAAATTTAAAGTCATTATCCTTTTTATCATCATTTCTACATTTTATTTTATTATTATCGTGAATTTTTTTTATTTCATTATTCTAAGAAAAACATTTACTTTAAATTTCAAACTTACATGTTCAACTTATCTATAATAGATTCTAATACCCAAGGAGTCTAGGCGTCCAAGATTTATTTTGCAGCACAGGAGGAACGAGAATCGTGATAAAGCACATTACTATAGAGCATGGCTACAAAACGAGATTCCATAAAAATAGGTGTCCACAATAATTTATGTAAATTACGTCATTGCGTATGTTTTCCACTTCCAATTTCATGCTGCGTTACACGATCTATGGGGTGGGAAGATTCATCGTGGTATCTTCATGGAAGCGTTTTTGTCAATGTTAAAATTATAGATTCAATTTACAAATAATGGAAGGTTGGTAGGTGTTATGTAATATTTAATTGAGACATATAGTCTCAATTTCAAGGGATTTTATTTTTTGTTTTCACTGATTATTGTTTTCTATTTCGTTAAGTATTGGTTTTAATACCATGATAAACTACCTTCAATATACAACTCAATGTTAGTTGATATTTCTCTTTTTCATGGATAATTTTAGGGGCGAATTTTAGCCTAGTGGGCTATTTTTCCATGTTTTCCTCCCAAAAAAAAATTGTTATTTTGCATTTTTTGAAGCCATGTTTCACCCAATTTGGGGTAATATTTTTTTACCCTAAAAATCGCCAAGCCAATCATTTTATAGTTGGCATTTTAAGAATTGGTAATATTTGCCAACATTTATACACTTTTAAATAAGTATGGTTCCTTAAAATCATCTCTGCTCTTTTCTGATTTTGATTTTTATCCCTCTATCTCTTATCTTTTTTATTGTTCTATTTGTCATCTGTTTGTGCTCATTCGCGAATGGATGTTGAATTCACCACAAATCTGAACGTGTTGTAGCTGCAGGTACAACTTGCTAAGAAAAAAAAGACAACGAATAATTTCAAGGAATCTAAGAGTTTTGGAAATTGACCTTCATCATAGATGAAGAGCGGCAAAAATAACTCTAATATGTATTATTATAACACTTATGCATCTAACTAACTTACTTTTCTTCTACATTTAAAATCGTTTAAATATTAAAGAATCTAAAAGTGTGGAGATTGATCTTCATCATACATGATACATGAAGAGTGGAGAAAATAACTCTACGATATGTTATTCTAATAGTTATGCATCTAACTAACTTACTTTTCTTCTAGTTTTAAAATTGTTTAAATTTTTAAGTTGTATGCTAGCACCCTAATTGGAAGTACTTTTTCATACATGGCTCCTAATTGTAACCTTCTATGGATATACATGTTATTATGGAGATTATAGGTCTATTTGTACTATACTTGTTATTATTGTGTGTACTATCCAACTTATTATTATTCACTCATTGTTATTTTATAGCGAAGATGTAATAACTCCCACAATACTTGATATTCTAATTTTAACTTGTTCGTTGAATACTATATTCTCTTAGTGGAGAGGCCACATCATGAAGTAATGTCTTGAGTGTATAAAAGTAATGCTAAGTAAATTTATACATGTATGATTTTTATTAAGTAGAATTTTATTATGCATATAATGTTAATTTGATCATATCAAATTACACTCAAAAGAATTGTTTCATGCTATGATCATATTATGTTACTCTTAGGCAATGTAGCCATATGCTAAAGTAATTCACTCTAGAGGTGGTGTCTCTAGAGGACACTTAATATCTTTATCCCATAACATCAATACTTTAACAGGTAAAGCATCCATCTCTATAATAGGAGTTCCATCCCATGGATACCTACTATAACTGAAGGTCCACATGAGAATCATGAATTGATATACTCACAAGTTCACCTCTATAAATGGAGGTCCACCTCGTGGGTACCTACTATAACTAGAGGTCCATATGAGAATCATGACTTGATATACACACATGTTCGAATCCTTGTCCAACAAGAATTTACAGCTTCATCACTTTGATAAATCAAAGCATTCAGCTCAACACATGACCAATAAAACATTTTATCTATAGGACTAGCCATACTTAGGGCCAACCTAAGAATCTACTCGAAGTTACTGATTCGAGCTCAGACTCTCTACTTCAACACATGATGCCAAATCCCAATTACACATGATTGGCTTGGAGAATAACTAGTGATAATGTAAATTTAACACTCCCTCTTAGAAAAGGAGGCAATGTCTTCCATTCCAATCTTGTCTCATAAGTACCTATACTTCATCACATATAAAGGCTTTGTTAACACATCTGCAATCTTCTCTTCAATAGCAATGTACTGAAGTCTTAGGTATCTCTTTACCATGTCTTTGATGAAGTGATCCTTCATCTCAATGTGCTTTTATCATAAAACACATGGTTTTTGGAAAGTTATAGACTCAATTTTTTAACCCAGCAAGCAACTTCCAAAGACACACTTCTTCTCAACATGTAGTATAAGCTGAAATACACCTTTTCTTTTGTAATACTAGCAGTAAATGTACCTCAAAGGTACCTAAACATATTAGTAGTAGTAAGAATACAATACAACAAATCTACCATACATTAAGAGACCACTAAGCTACTTATTCATGGTATGATCTACTCGATCCCATTGAGAATGGAGTTTCCCTAAAATTGAAACTATGGATTTTCAATATATCATATACAACATATCAAATCTGCAAATTCTTTATAGAAGGAAAATCTCATATTTCGTTTGTCAATCTCCAATACTTGTTGGCTTATTAGAATCATCTATAGTCTAGAGAAGTTCTATGTGAGATTTCCATTCTATGTGATGTTGTCAAGGCTTGACAACTTTCAAAGTGGTTTCATTTTTTCCTTTTTCTATTTCAAGTACCCCACTAGCTAACTATATTGCTATATAACCTCTCCGAGTTGTTGGCCGATCCTTGATAGTGTTGATTATATATATAACTCTTTCAAATATTTTATAGTTTTTGATAGTCATTTGAGGTCTTGAATATGTCTTTTCTCATGTGGATTCACTCCACAAAATATACTACATCCCCTAGTTGTGTGAGTCATGTACTATGACTAATTAGAGCTACGTGCAACTTACTAGTTTATCTTTCATATGGTTTAAATGATCCATATATCACTCTATGGCTAATTAGGGTCAAATCTTTATATCAATACATGGGTTACTAGTGGGGAGAAATTCTGAGTGATGTCCCACATGACTAACTAGTGGGGATAGAAATGATATGTTTCTTCCTGTGAAGACATGTCAATACTCTCTCTTCAACTACAGGAGTCTTTTTGTACTACACCAAGCATGTCTTGGAAGTACTCAGATTTACTTTGGAAAGAGGCTTAGTAAGTATGTTGGCAATCTACTTAGCTATGGATATGTACTGGAATTGCACTGCTCCTTTCCACACCATGTATCGGATATAACTAATTGGAACCTTTTGAAGCTTTACTTATTTACAATGTTCTCTACCTAGAGTAAAATATCGTATGTTACTTCTATCGTCCAACGGACTAGTAAGAATCCATATATCCTTATTTCTTTATTTTTCTATGTGAGGCATATATGAGCTCATATCCACTCCTACCAAGTATGTACCTCAACACATTCTTTGTTATACATATCTTTGTACTTACTACACAACATATGATTGTCCTAGTTCTAATTAGGTATGTCTCAACTATCTATGAGATCCTCCAAATATGAAGAGAGAATCATTTGCATATCCATCATAATATGTGTGGCTAATAACTTTTAGTCCATCGTCCTAAATCTCTTCGGGATTTCTACTTAGTATTTTCCTTAACTGAGGAAAATATTATATCGTTTCAGTGACACCTATAATCTTAAGAATCATCCAAGTTTCTTGAACAACCTATTCTTATTCCTTATGTATATGAGCACCATGCATATCTCCTCTTATTAGGAGATTCATCAACTATTTTTATTGGTTCTTCGGGAACTAGTGAATATAACTTCTCGCTCTCAACATCTGGATGTGAGGATGATAATATGGGTCCTCCATCAAGGAGACTCATGCTCCTATATGTTTGAAACATACACTAATGTAACTAGGATAAATAAATATGTTCGGGAGTCTTATCATCCAAATTAGGGATTCTATCATTGGGTATATATTTCCAGAGGCTTTTCCCCATAAAACATTGGAACCTCTTAACATACTCCTAGAAGATTCCCACTTCACAACATCCCTCTCTCTTTTAGGATATTCCATTAGGATGAATCTACACTCAATGACTTTAATTATTCACTTGTAGGTAAGGGAATATGGTTTGTTTTCCATACAAGAGAATTTTATTTTAGTGATTAACAACATTGCATAGTCATGAAATTCAATCATATGAATACTTTAATGAAAAGAAATGGTTCACATAGTTATGTACATATTTTAAATTAATTTCTTAGCCTAATGATCACTCATATATCATGTAATGTTTATGCAACACCATATGCCTTCTAATTAAACATAACATGTACTACATGAGCTTTACTATTTCCCAATAAAAGATAGACTATATGCTCAATATGTTATACAATAACATAGTTCCCTAATTCTAGGAATATAGGTCTCTATATAACTATAATTAAACACATTCAAAACTTGTTTAGATATGATTTTTAAGAACATATGACAATACATATACTTATATTTTATTGTTTTGTGGGATCCCTCTTCATCTTTTCTTCTTTGTGGAGATTATTGTAGTCCCTAGGTTTTGATCTTCTTTCTTCAGGGCAACTTTAATTTGCAAAATTATTCTCATGCATGTTGGTTGTGGAGGATGATATTACAGATCCATAGATATTTTTTATCTTTGTTTGTACCCTAGGTTTATTGTACACTTGTTCCCGAACTTTGGGGTTTGGAGCACTGCCCCGAAAAAGGGGTTTTAGGGGAAATTCCCCCGAGAAATCAGGGTTTAGGGATGGAGCCCCTAAGAAATTTTTTTGGGATGTTTGTTGGTCAAAATTTTGGAAAACCCATGGTAACATAGTATTTTTCCATGGTATTTCCCCTATAAAAGAAAATCATTGTAATATAGATGTGTATGGTATTGTATTGTATTGTACAATTATAAACAATCTCTAGGGTCATGTGAGAGAGACTCCAATAGAATGAAGAGGAAGTGCAGCGGTATTGTTGTAGGTTGTATCCCTTTATCTTTCTGTACAGTAATAAAAGGGTAGGTGATTTTTGTCTAGATGTAGCCCATCGTTTTGGTGAACCACGTTATATATGTATCTCCATGTAATGTGTTTAATATGTTTTTCATCTTGTTTAATGATTTAATTGTATAACTCTTATGGCTCTACAATCCTATTTTCTAACAATTGATATCAGAGCCAAACGATCTATTTGGTTAGTAAACTCACGGGAAAGAAGGGTTCCTAGTTCAAGTGGGAGCAATGGGCGAAGAAGGAAAGATTAGCATCGAGAAATTAAACAACCAAAACTACCAGTTGTGGAATATGCAAATGGCAGACTATCTATACCAGAAGGATCTATACCTACCATTGGGAAGAAAAGAAAAATAATCGGTGACTATGAAGAATGAAGAATGGGAGGTTCTTGACAGAAAGGCACTGGAACAATACGGTTGTTCCTGGCTTCATCGGTGGCTTTCAATATTTCAAAAGGAAAAACAATAGAGGGTGTGATTAGCAGATTGGGTAAGCTCTATGAAAAACCTTGTCTTCCAACAACGTATTTTTAATGAAGCATTTATTTAATATGAAGATATCAAAAGGTGGATCTATTGATGACCATTTAAATGAGTTTAATACACTTACCGGTCAGTTAGGTTCTGTAAAATTGAACTTTGATCATGAGGTTATGGCTCTTCTAATATTGTGCTCATTGCCAGAAAGATGGAATAGCTTGGTCATGGATATAAGTAACGCTGTCCCTAGTTCAAACAATCTTACGTTTGATGATTTTATTGGTGTTATTCTCAGTGAGGAAATGCGAAGAAAAAGCACCAGTGAGACATCAGGTAATGCGTTAACTATGGAGAGGAGAGGGAGACAAAATGAAAGAGGAAGGAGCCCAAGAAATTACAAGGGGACTTCACTTAGTGAACCTCTCACATAGCACGTACGATCGTGGGATATTAAAGAATACCCTTAATTTCGAGAGATATTGACCCAAATTCTTTTTGTTGAAACCCCCTCCAAACACTTAAAACCTCCTCCCCACCACTATTTATACCTAAATCCTTATAAACTACCCTACCCACCCCCACCTTAAACCCCTCATCCCCCCAATACCTGCAATATATGGGTTCAATTTTTGATAATTTTAAAACCCACAATATGAACTAACGTGATAGGATATTGGACAACAAGTGAAGACCCTATGGGAAATTAGAGAAAGTCTAAAAAGGGAAGATCTAAGTCAAGATTCAGAAAATAGAGTGTTGGAACTGTGGTAAGAAAGGACATCTAAAGAAAGACTCTAGAGCACCAAAGAAGAAAGGTGAGAGGTAGCAAGAGACTACTCAGGAAGCGAATGTAGCAGGTGGTGTGTTACAAGATACTTTGATTCTTGCATTAGATAATACTAGCGATTACTAGGTAGTATATTCAGGGGCTTCATGACATTCTACACCTCATAGGAAGTTCTTTCCTAATTGTGTTCAAGGTGATTTTGGACATGTTTTATTGGGGGGTGATGAACCATGTAGAATTGTTGGAAAGGGTAAGGTATGGATTAAGTTAAATAATGGAAGTGAATGGCTGCTAAAATATGTAAGTCACATTCCTGCTATGAAAATAAATATGACCTAAACAGGGCAGTTGGGAGATAGCATTTGTTTGTCTACATTTGGAGAAACGTGATGGAAAATCACTAAAGAATCACCGGTAATAGAAAAAGGAGATAGAGTAGGTATGTTATATTTATGTCCTCATAATACTGATTATTCTATATCTGTAGTTTCCACAGAAACAACTGCGATGTTGTGACATCATAGGCTTGGCCACATGAGTGAGAAGGGGATGCAGATTCTCCACTCAAGGAAACTGCTTCCATATCTGAAGCAGGTAAGTTTGAAATTCTGTGAGAACTATTTTTATGGAAAACAGAAGAGAGTTAGATTTCTTAGGGTTTGGAAACTTAAGAAGAGTGAAAAGTTAGAGCTTGTACATAGAGATGTATGGGGACCATATCAGGTACAATCTCTTGGTGTCTCTCGTTATTATGTTACTTTTATTGATGATGCAACTAGAAAAACTTGGGTTTATTGCATTAGACAGAAATATGACGTGTTTGATACACTTAAGAAGTGGAAATATTTGGCTGAGTATGAGACAGAAAAAAGGTTGAAATGTCTCAGATATGATAATGGAGGTGAATACTGCAGCAAGGAGTTTGACAGTTACTATTCACACAATGGGATTGGCGGAGAGAAGAAATTCCTTGGAACACCACAATAAAATGGTGTGTCAGAAAGGATGAACATAATGATCATGGAGTGTGCAAGGTGTATGAGATTGCATGCAAGGTTTCCCTTACAGTTTTGGGTTGATGTTGTAAACACTGTCACTTTATTTAATAAACAGGGGGCTTCAAGCGCTTTAGATGGTGGGATTCCAGAGAAGGCATGGACAGGTAAACAGGTAAAATACTCATTTCTGAGAACATTTTTTTGTGAAGCATTTCTTCTTATTGATAAATATTATAGAAAAAATCTTGAAGCTATATCCAAGAAATGTTCCTTTATTGGATATAGGGTTGATGATTTTGGTTATTGCTTATGGGACTTTGAAAATAGCAAAATCATTAGGAGTAGAGATGTAGTATTCAATTAAAAGGTTATGTATAACGATCAGTTGCAGGGAAATAAAGTGGAAAAGGAAAACACATAGTACATAGTTCTTGATGAAATCAAAGGAAATGAAGTTCCAAAGGCACCAAAAAATCAAGAACAACAACACGTACCTGAAACTACCAGAACTATAAGAAAATTTACCAGGTTAAGTAGAACCCTCGAACGATTCTCTCCTTCACTATATTATTTATTGATGATTGATTCTCGTGAAACAACATGTTATGAAGAGGCAATGCAAGTAGAAACTAGAAAGAAGTGGGAGCAAGGCATGAATGAGGAGATGGACTCATTGGTAAGAAAGCTGACTTGGGATTTGGTTCAGTTACCTGCAGAAAAAAAGGCATTGTAGAATAAATGGGTTTACAAGTTGAAGGAAGAAGATGGAGGCAAGAAGTAGTACAAGGCTAGACTTGTTGTAAAGAAGAAATTTGGGGTCTAAAATGGGCCACCTAAGGAAAATAATTAAAAAAGTCACATCACACTACAAATATGCCATGTCACATTAAATCTAATGAAATTCAACCTAAATTATCTCATTAATGGTAGTTGACAAGTGTGTTGAGTTAATGTAGAGTAAAGAGATATTGGTTAAAAATATTAATGAAATATTTAGGTTCTCGTGCACACATAATAAATGATACAGTGGATTTTTTTAAATTTTATATTATAATTTTTTTAAATAAATGCACCACTACTTTTTATATATTTAATAGAATGTAAAAATCAAGTATATTCTTATTTAAATTATAATGGAAAATATATTTACAATATTATTAAAAAATTTAAAAAATCATTATTATTTTTTAATATAAATTTTATATTAATTCATATAAAAAATATTACATTAAAAACAGTAAACAATATATGTTCTTATAATTTATAAAATCATGATATATATTCTTATATATATTTTTTCATATCATGTTGATTTTTAAAAATCTACATATAATATTTACAATAAAATTATAAAATATTTAAATATAAAAATATAATATTTTTATTATCATATTAATTTAAAAAAAAACATTTATAATAAAAATTTAAAAGATTTAAAATATTGAAAAATATTGAAAAATTATTCAATATTTCAATTATATAACGATGAATTTGCTTATAACCATTAATATTTTTTTTATAAAAAAACATTATATTTTTATAACCATTTGTAATTTTTTTTTCAATTATTATTTAAAAATATCCAAAAAACATTGTTAGACGGCATAGAAAATTTCATGTAATATTGCAAATTTTAGTGTAAATGTAATATTGATAGAATTTTTTTCTTATACTTTTACCAAGGGGAAATGTAAATGTAATAATGTATTATTAAACTTTTACTATGAACAAAGCCGCATGAACTATGGTTTATCCATTTCTAATGTAAATGTAATATCACAAATTTTAGTGTAAATGTAATATTGATTATTAAACTTTTACTATGAACAAACCCACCTAAACTATGGTTTATCCCACAAAATGGAGCGTAATATTAAAAATACTAAATTTTTTTATTTAGTATTTCAAGATAAGTCCTTTTAAAATTAATTACTATCTAGTTTTGTTTTTTAATTATTGATTAGTATATAGTTTTAGTATTTCAAACTGTCTCCACTATAATTTTAATTAATGCGGGAATTATTTTTTAAATGAGTTGGAAATAGTGATCAAATAAAATATTATATATTTATTATTTCAAGTATATATATCGTATTTCGAGATGATCGTTTTACGATCTTAACCAAGGTGAGGTTGATATGGAGTTAGCTATTGTCGAATAAAATTATGACACATAAGCATTATATGTCCAACTAAACCATAACAGTTGACCAAAGATATTGAAATTCTATTGGCTTAAAAAATCCAACTCTATCTAACTCATTCATGGCACATTTTTTTATAAGGCCCATTTTAGACCCCAAATTTCCTCTGCACAAAAGAAAAGTATAGACTTTGATGAAATATTTTCTCATGTTGTTAAAATGACTTCAATTAGAACTGCTTTAAGTCTAGGGGTGGTAAAATATTTGCATCTTGAACAATTAGATGTAAAAACAACCTTTCTCCATGGGGATTTGGAGGAAGAGATTTATATGGAGCAGCCACAAAGGTATGAGGTCAAAGGGAAGGAGAATTTGGATTATAGGTTGAAGAAGAGCTTGTATGGCCTGAAGCAAACTCCAAGGCAGTGGTATTTAAAATTTGAGAAGTTTATGATGGAACAAGGTTATGATCGATTTCATTTGGATCACTGTGTTTATTTTAGGAAGCTAGATAACAGAAGATATATTATCTTGTTATGGTATGTGGATGGCATGCTTGTTGTAGGGTCTAACATGTAGTATATACATGTTCTCAAAAGAAAACTAGTTAAATCATTTGCGATCAAGGATTTGGGTGCTGTAAAGCAAATCCTTGCTATGAGAATAACAAGAAATAGGAAAAATTGTAAATTGACATTGTCTCAAGGTGAGTACATAGAAAAGGTGTTGCAGAGTTTTAGAATGTAGAATACAAAACCAGTTAGTACACCTTTAGCCATCCATTTCAAACTAATTAAGGATATGTGTCCAGAGAGATAGGAAGAGATAGATTACATGTCCAGGATTCCCAATCCATCAGCGGTTGGAAGCTTGATGTATGCCATGGTGTGCAAAACATTAGATATTGGACATGCAGTGAGAGTTGTGAGCAGGTATATTAATAATATAAGTAAAGAGCATTGGAAATCAGTAAAGTGGAATCTTAGGTATTTGAAAGGTACCACTTCTCATGCATTATGTTTTGGATGTTCAGACATTGCTCTATAGGGATATGTTGATGCAGATATGGATGGTGATAAAGATAGCAGGAAGAGCACCACAAGGTATGTGTTTACTTTGGGTGGAACAACAGTAAGTTTGATTTCAAAACTACAATAGGTTGTTGCACTTCCAACAACTAAAGCAGAGTATGTTGCTGCTGCAGAGGCTAGTAAGGAGATGATTTGGTTATACAGGTTCATGGAGGAATTGGGTAAGAAGCAGGAGAATAGAAGGTTTTATAGTGACATCCAGAGTGACATTCATCTTGTAAATAACTCATCTTTTCATTGGAATACTAAACATATATAGCTCAAGTACAACTTCATAAGATTTGTTCTAGATGAAGAACTGTTAAAACTGGAAAAGATACATACTAGCCAGAATCCTGCAGACATGTTGACAAAGGTAGTAACCAGAGTGAAACGAAGTTCCTTCTCGGTTTATGTTGGAGTTCAAGCATGAAGGTGGAAATAAGAAATTTTCCAATTCAAAGGTCCAGAGCATAGTCCACCAAGTGTAGCAACGGTGGAGTTGTTGTGATCAATATCCAAGTGAGAAATTGTTGGTTGTGGACCCTGATATTCCATATCCAGAGATATTATTCAGTTTTTTTTGTACCCGAGGTTTACTGTACACTCGTTCCCCAACTTTTGGGTTCAAGAGAGGATCCCCTAAGAAATTGTTTTGGGATGTTTGTTGGAAAATAGTTTGGAGGACCCATGGTATTGGGTTAACCATAGTATTTTCCCATGGTATTTCTCATATAAAACAAAAGCATTGTAATACGACTGTGTATGGTATTGTATTGTATTGTAGGACTCTAAACAATCTCTGTGATTGTGTGAGAGAGAATTTGAGAGAGTTAAGAGGAAGTGAAATGATATTGCTATAGGTTGTATCCCTTCTTCTTTCTGGACGGTAATAAAAGGACTGGTAATTCTTATGTGGACAGAGCCCATCATTTTGGTGAAACACGTTATATCTATGTCTCTTTGTAATGTGTTTAATGCATTTTTCATCTTGTTTAATGATTTAACTCTATAACTATAAAAAAAATTCCATCAAAGGTTTTGTTGATCATAGCTCCAAATTGTACAATTTCTCACACTTCATGTCCTTCTCAAATCCCTATTCACTCCTCACTCATGCTAATGAAGCTAGCAATATATGACATGAAAGGTTTTTCCATGTAAACTACTAGTACCTATCTGATTTGTGTGATAAATACATGGTCATAGGTTTTCCCAAAACAAATTTTTCTAAAGGAGTATGTCAAGGATGTATCCTAGGAAATCACCCAAAGCACAAGTATGAGAGAGTCAGTCTTGAGAGAACCTCTGCACCCCTTGATTTTATTCATAGTGATATAGTTTTTCCTTTTCCTCATATGTTAATGATTCAAGATAAATATTTCTTAACATTCATCCATGAATTTTCCAGATATTGTTGGGTCTCCATCCTCAAGCACAAGTCAAAAGTTTTAGACCTCATCAATGGTTTTAAAGCCCTATTTGAGAACCAGTTTTGAAGAAAGATACGATAATCGTGGTGAATTTGTCAAATCTGAATTCATACAACTTTTTGAAGATGTAGGTATCCATATAAAACACTCTATTCCTTACACATCTTAGCAAAATGTTGTTGTTGAGAGGAAGAATAGATCTCTAAAAGAGATGGACACTTGTATGATGGAGTCTAATACTTTACCACCAAAGTAGTTGGCTTGAATAAAGCAGCTATGCATCCTATATCCTGAATATGGTCCCTCACAAATACTTGTATGGAATCACTCCTTTTGAATCTTGGAGTGGACATAAATGTGTCACACTTCATGATTTTTTGCTCTAAATCTTGGGCTATAATTCCACGTGAAGAGAGAAAGGATTTGGAACTCTAAAGTCAATAATGTTTGTTTGTTGGGTATTTAGAATATTACAAAGGTTAAAAATTTATCAACACGAGCACTCAAAAATACTTCATTGAACGGAGTGTTTTGTTTGAAAAAGAACCTATTCCATTAACAAAAATTGGAGAGTTCTCTTCAGCACTACCACCTCTGTTTGTAAGTTAAGACTCTAATAAATTTGTTTATTCCGATATTTTTGATAATGAATATTTAATTGTATACCCTAAAAATCCTACAAGACCAAAGTGGGAAGCAAATACCATTCAAGCAGCTGGGGAACTAGGTAAGAATCCTAGTGATCCCAAAAGAACTAGATCTCAATTTGAAAGTGCCCTTTCTTTCAAAGACCCAGGATTTGATGAGAAGTGTTATGTGATGATTGAATATGATCTAAAAACATATGAAGAATACTTAGAATATAAAATATGGAAAAAAACCGTGAAATAAAAATTCCATTCGCTCCAGAAGAATGAGACATGGGAAATAGTCGATCTTCGACCACGGAGAAAGTTAGTCAAGTGAAAATTCATATTCAAGAAAAAGTATCTTGCAGATGGTTATCCTCTTAAGTGTAAGTAAAGGTTAGTGTACAACAGTTTCTCCCAATTCCAAGGCATTGTCTACAATGATAAATTTTCACCAGTAGGAAAGATGGATTCTATAAGACTAGTTTTAGCCATTGCAGCTTCCAAGCAATTGGATGTACATTGCATGGATGTCCAGAGTGAATTTGTAAATGGAGATATCAAGTAATATATATTTATGAATCATCCAAAATATCTTCTTACTCATCCATCTCTTGTATGAAGGTTGAAGAAATCACTATATGGGCTAAAACAAGCCCCCATAGCTTGGAATGCCTAAATTGATGGCTTTCTGCTATCACAAAACTTTTGTATATGAAAGTATGATACAAATGTATATTTTATATGATTCATGGTTTAATAATTATCATTTTATTTTATGTGTATGACCTTTTAATTTTCATTAAATAAATTTCCTCGAAGGATGCTTGAACCATGCCTTCTCAATGACTCATTTGGGATTGTTGAGCCAATTATTAGGTCTTGATATTTCTCAATCATCCT
Source organism: Pseudotsuga menziesii (assembly GCA_001517045.1). Classification (NCBI taxonomy): domain Eukaryota; kingdom Viridiplantae; phylum Streptophyta; class Pinopsida; order Pinales; family Pinaceae; genus Pseudotsuga; species Pseudotsuga menziesii. Next base: position 353,092 of record LPNX011115529.1, on the reverse strand, counting down.
TTGGAATCAAATTACATCTGTACAAATATTATTTAGAACTTCTAAACAAGTTCAACATGAAATATTTCAAGCCAAAAAAGACTCCTTTCCTCTCAGGAGTTGAGCTTGAAGAAGAAAAATCAATTCCTTTGGTGAACAATACTATGTACAAAAAACTATTTGGTTTTCTTATCTATTTGAATCACACTCGACCTTATACTTTGTATGTAATAGGTATGGAATATAGAAATATGGAGAATCCACAGTATATCCATTGGAAGGCATCAAAGAGAATCTTGTGCTTTATGCAAGCAACCATGACACATGGGATTCACTATGTTGTGAAATCTTACCTAGAGTTGGTTGGTTTTATTGAATCTAATTGGGAATGTGATAACTCTAATATAAATAAAATTTTGTTCATTCTTGCATATGGACCAATCATCTGGTCAAGTAGAAAGAAAAGTGCCATTGCACTTTCTTCTACATAGGAAGAATATAGAGGACTTGTAAATGCAACTACTCAATGTTTATGGTTGCAGGGCATACTTGGAGAGTTTGGGATCGATTATAACACTTCCACATTCATATTTTGTGATAGTAAAAGTTATATTTGAATATAAATTGACCAAACACATAGACATCCATATGTACTACATCAAAGGACTTTTGCATGATGAGGTCATTGCATTGCACTATTGTGCATCATCTGAGCAAGTTGCAGATATATTCACCAAGGAATAATCTAAGAATACATTCAACAATCTGAAATAACTGCTTAGGATAGATGATCACATGGTGAATACTTATTGAACACAATATTTCACAAAAAAAAATCATATCCATGTTTTGAGGGAGGATTTTCCCCTTTTGGTTTTGACTCTTTCCTTCTTTTTTATGGACAACCAGTACATAAAGGGTGTTGGATTCATTATCCAACCCACACCTTTATTTGGTCAATTTGGCCTAATTAAACACTTATGCTAAGTATTGACTTAAACTATTGACATCAGCATCAGCACACCAACGCACTCGTTCAATCAAAGAGGCCAACTAATCCTTCTCCTTCAATCAAGGAGGATAACTACGATTCTTCCTTCATTCAGGAAGAAAATATGGGTTGATATTCTTGTCATAAGTGCACCAATTAGTTAACTGAATGTTTTTTAACCTAAAAATAAACTAAACTAAGTTGGAAAGGTTCCTTCCTCATCTATTTGTCTATTTTGGGCTGATTCGAGTTAACTGGAGTGATTTAAGGCACCTCCAACAACTTCTGGTGACTCAATTGAGTTCAATTCACTACATTGGAGCTGAATCAATTTAGATATGCACCCCAACCTACTAATTGAAATGTAGTTGAGTTCTATTCAATTAGACTCAATAATTACTGCCTCTGATTTAGTGAGGGCTCAAATAGAGTCAATTATGGTTGTGATTAGTGGGTAACTGATGTGTTTAGTGTGGCTAATGGATAGCTAAGGAACTCTCAAGTTTTCAATTCGAATGACCTCCTTGGGATTCAAATTTTCTTGCTATTCATGCAAGTGTACCACATTGTATCTCTACTTTTTATTATTGAATACATTCTTACAGCTACAACTCCCAATCACAGTGTGTTTCATGTCAAATTGCTTGTGCAATTGGTACTAAATCTCTTTGAGTTTTTCCTTGGTCCAAAGATTACTGTAACTCAATTTTCACATGGTATCAGAGCCATGAAAGTACAAGGATATCCATCTTGAACAAATTCCTTGATGGGTCTATGACGCATTTTGAGCAAAAAGCTAAAAAATTCCAGCACTGCACCAGAAGTCGATCGGTTTACCACATAAATCCTAAGAAAATGAAATTTTGATCAAGCTAGCTTGATTGACTAATATTGGTGTGATGAAAACATGAAAAGTGCAGGATGTTCAACCTGATGGTGTCCTTTTTTTGTTTTTGTAGATTTTTTGGAAGACTTATACTGCATTCGCGTATACAATAGAAAAATTCCTTCTTCTGTGGATCCCTTTTCTCATTTCAATTACCACCAGTAGAAGGGGGACATGGAGATTCAATTGCATTCCAAAGGACTCTACAGATTCATAATGGACAATGAGATAGAGCCAAACCATGTTGTAGAAAAAGAAAGATACTGTAATAAGATGGATGAATCTTTTTTGTTTTTGTGCCTTTCGATTTTCAAATATCTTCATTTCCATGTCACTCGATTGAAGAATCCGAAGGAAATTTGGGATAACCTTGTGGATCTCTTTAATAAGCAACATGACATGAGGATTTATGGGCTAGAGAATGAGTTGATTTCTCTTCACCCAACAATTTTTGAAGCTCTGAATGCATTCTTCACCAAATTCAAGCACCTAGTGCTCTACTTACAGCAGTGTGAAGTGGAGAAAGAGGATGATTAGCTCATTCTCTCCATTCTTTCCAAACTTGGACCAGATTACTCACTCTTTTTTTTGACATTCCATACCGGGAAGCTAACAACCCCAAATTGGAAAATGACTACTCTCAATGCCTTCATTGAGTTCCTCACAAACGAGCATGACAAGCTTGTGTAGATGGGGATCATTAGATCCTGCAAAGATCAAGAATTGTTTTCTTCGGGGATGAAAGATAAGAAGGGTAAGGGAAAAAAAGAGTCAGAAGACTAATTTTGATTCTCTTAATCCAGAGGAGAACTAGCAGAAAGATGATCCTTTTGGCTAAAAGAAGCGCAAGAACAAAGGGAACCAAGGCAAACAAAAGTTCAAGTGTTCCTATCGCGAGAAGGGATTTCACCCTGAACATTCCTGCATGAATAAAAATCATGATGAAATAACTCTTCTCCTTAAGAGGAACAATATCAATCATCTTGATAGTGTTAGGAAGAGAGATCATCATGATTGGTACATCCATCCAGAAAGACGACATGCCCTCATGGAAACTGTTTCGAAGCCTATAGCTCTCCTCATAGAATCTGGTGCTTCAAACCATATGGTGGAAAGAAAAGAATAATTTTCATCATTGGAATCTAACAGTAGCATTCCCATCCACACAAGAGATGATTCTCAGATCATTTCTAAAGGAAAAGGTACTGTAAAACTTGAACATGGCATCTTTTATGATGTTTTGTATGCACCCTCCTTGGCCTCCAATATGTTGAGTGTATATCAAATGACACACACCGAAGTAACCTAGAGAGTTACTTTCATCCCGAATTATTTTGAGATATCTGAGATTAAATTTGGAAAACTCATTGCAACAGGTATACCAAACCACCATGCTATGTCCTATGAGATTTCCAAGTTTTTTGCAGATGCAAATCCCACCGCTCGTCTGACTCATGGGAATGAGGTCGGTAGTATTTGGCATGAGATATTTGGAAATTTGAACTTGAAATATTTGCATAAAATTCAAAAACTTTCCATGTTCAAAGGCCTCCCAACCATCAAATATTCTAGTGGAATTTGTAAGGTTTGTGTTATCGACAAACACCCAGAGCACATATTTGATTGGGGAAAGGCAAGTCATGCAATAAGTATTTTTGGGGTGATCCACTTGGAAATCAATGGACCCATTCCTACAACCTCCATGATTTTTTTAAGTCATGTGCTCTCCTTTATTGATGACTTCTCCAGATTCACTTGGGTTTTCTTCCTAAAGAAAAAATATGAGGTTCTTGAAAGATTCACTGAATTCAACGCACCCGTGGAGAATTCCTCTAGGAGGAAGATAAAGTCTCTTAGATATGATAATGGAGGATAGTATATCAATTTTGAGCTTCTACAAATATGTGCTAAATATGGGATCCAAATCCAACATGCCATTCCCTACACACCCCAGGAGAATGGTGTAGCAGAAAAGAAAAATTGGGCCCTCAAAGAGATGACTACCTACATGAAAGAAGCCAAAGGTTTGGCTACAAATATTTGGGCTGAGGAAATAAAATTTTCTTCTTACATTAAGAACAACATACATCACTCTTTCATGAAAGGAAAATCTCATGAAAGGAAAAACTCCTTTTGAACTTCAAAGCATACTTTGGGCACAAACCAGATGTGTCCAATTTCACATTTTTTGGGTCCACAGTTTGGGCTCGAATTCCACTTGACAAGAGGATGTGTTTCCAACCACGAAGTATTGAGTGTATGTTCATTGGGTATACAAAGTAATCAAAGGGATACAAACTTTTTAATATCAGAACCAAATAGATATTGATTGAGATAAGTTTCCACTTTGAAGAACCTCTTCAAGAGGTAGAACTAGTCGATGAAGAAACTTCTGAAATTCCCTCCTGTTCTGCTGATCATTCTGATGATGAAAATGGGACTGAAGGATCTGATATTTCAGATTTGATATTTGATATCAGTTAACATAATATATCACATTCTGAACCATATCCAAATAATATCCAAATGTTCCCACCCTTCTCCCAAAATGGGTGAAAAAGACACTCTCTTCCGCCGAGACAAACATTGAAAATCCTGCTGATCCAAGAAGAACCCGGTGATATTTTCAAAGAGTAGGTATTGCTATTTCTTGTCATGATTCCTTGTTCTTTGATATATAATATTTTATTATTGTTTCTGATCCAAATTCCTAGTACCATGCTTGGAAATATCCAATATGGAAATCTGCAAATGGATGAAGAGTTCAACTCTCTCCGGAAAAATGCAACTTGCGATCTAGTTTCCCTTCCATCTGGAGGAAGCTTGTTCAATAAAATTGGGTATATCAGACAAAGGTTGGTGTATATGGCACAAAATACAGGTAAAAATCATGTCTGGTTGCAAAAGGTTTCTCCCAATTCCAACGAGTGGACTACCATGCAACCTTTGTACCAGTGGCAAAGATGGATTCCCTATGGCTAGTTTTTGTCATTGCTGGATCCAAGCACTTGGAGGTGCATGACATGGATGTCAATAGTTTTTTTCTTCATGGAGACCTGAAAGAAGAGATATACATGAAGCATCCTGAAGTCTATAAATCAGATCCTTGCTTAGTTTGTAAGTTGCATTAATCTTTATATGGGTTGAAACATGCCCCGAGATCTTGGTATGCCAAAATGGATGCCTTTCTGCTTTTACAGAACTTCCAGAGATGCAAATATGATCCAAATGTATATTTGCAGCAGTATGAAGGTAATATTATGATAATATTATTGTATGTGGATAATATTTTGATCCCATGAATCACACTTTCTTTGATTCCCTTTATAAAAACCGTTCTTAATGATGCTTTTGAAATGAGCGAATTGGTCCCGCTGAGACAGTTTCTCGGGATTGAAATATCTCAAGACTATCATGGGATAATGGTAAATTAGTAAAAATATGTTTCATACTTGTTAATTAAGTTTAACATGGATTATTGTAAAGCTACACCATTTCCTTTCCTCTTAGGAATTAGTCTTGAAGAGGGAAAATCCACTCCACCCATGGATTCCACCATTTAGCGCCAATTGATTGAAAGCTTACTATACTTGACACATTCAAGGCCTGATATTTGTTATGATGTGAATGTTGTATCAAGATATATGCAGAAGCCTCATGAGCTCCATTGGAAGGAATCCAAGAGGATCATTCATTACGTTTAGGGCACTAAATTCTACGACATTCACTATGCTACAGATTTTGAGCTACAGTTGTTCAATTTACAGATTCTGATTGGGAGGGGGATACCATAGCTTCAAATTGTATTTCTATTCATGAAAGTGTATCACATTATATCTCTAATTTTTATTATTTAATACATTCTTACAGCTACAACTCCTAATTTCAGTGTGTTTCATGTCAACTTTCTTGTGCAATTGATTCTGAATCTCTGTGAATTGTTCCTTGGTCCCAAGATTACTGTGACTCAATTTTAACAAAGGGTGGCTAAGACTTGTTGATAAAATTTATATCTCTTATATATTTATTATATTTCACATAATTCAGGATTAAGGGGGGTTGTTAGAATAATCAAAAACCCATTGACATACTTAGGATACATTAATTAATATTTTTTATTAATTTCCTAGGTCATTCACTAGCTAGTCAGCATCCACTTGCACCACTTGGTAAAAAATTTCCAAAAATGCCTCTAAGAATTCCTTTAAAATATTATGGATAAGATTCTAACAACTATACAAATTGTGCAATTTAGTAAGTGTGCATTCTTTTCTTATCCAGTTTTAGATTTTTGTTTTAGTAACTTTAAGACAAAATATTAAAGCTAGTCACATGGAAACTACCTTTTTTTTTCACAACTCATAGTCCATATTTTTCTCTCCTAAAATAATGAGTATGCTGAATTTACACCAATTATAAGTTGACATACATCATCCAGCCAATTTGTGACCTCCTTGACTGATTTGGAAAATGTTTTATGCACCTAAGGGGGATTTTTACTCTTACTAAGCCTATTATTGTGAGGATTCAAATTTCCTTCTTGGGAATTCGAATATCTAATGTAATTATATATTTGAAAATCTATTATTTCAGAAGTTTGGATGATGTGCACTTAGGCAATGCAAGTCATTTTTATGCACCAATTCCAATATCCATTTTGGCTGGATCTATGCATGTATTCTAGTATTTATTTGTGAGTTCAATTGTTCTAAGACTGGGATTAATTTCCACATGTTGTTCATTCCACCAGTCACCTATTTTTTCCTTTTTTGGTTTATTTTCATTGGATAGATCTATTTATTTTATCTTTACTTTTGCATCCATCTAGTCTAGTGCTCTTCATTCATTGATTTGTTGGTCTCCTTTTCTAAACTGTCAAAATGATGGTGGAATGTCTTCTGTTGTCAACCTTTCATGATACTCTTTCTTTGAATTTTAAACTTTGAAGATTGTTCTAACCAGCTTTGAATAGGCTAGATGTTCTGATTTCCACTTGAATCTTTTCCCTTGTGTTTTGTCTATTTCTAACTCTAGTCTTATTGAATGTTGGAGTTCAGTCGAATTGATGTTGTTACATGTAGCATTCTATCGAATAAGTCATTTATTATCCACTAGTATTTTGATACTTGTCGATTGTAAAAAAAAATCACTTAGTTACTTGCTTCGGTTTATATGTGGTCATGTGGATAAATTTTAAATTCTTTGAAAAACAATTCTTGGAGTTATTTCCAGATAATGTTTCTCTCCTTCTTCTTCCATTTTGTACCATTTTTTTGGTAAGTATTCTAGTATATTTGGAAAAAGGTGCGGCCATAGTATTTCCTCTTTGTAGCCTAATCTTATCAATTCCTTTTCATAGTTTCCAATGTGTTTCTTGAGATATTTTCCTTGTGTGAAGGTTGGAATATTTTCTTGTGGTTTGAGTTTCTTTCCTCTAAATCTTTTGACAAAGCATGTCAATGTTGTGGTACAAATATGTAGTCTTAACTGGTGTGTATCCCACCATCTTTTAGATTCTCATATGAATGACTTGACAAATCTATGAAGTCGACCATGTTCACCTATGTTGTATGAGATTTACTCAACTTGAAAAGACAGGGATTCTCATTCTTTGTATCTAGGTGGTGTCATGGTTGACTACTCATATTTCCCTGGTGCTAGAGTTGGATATTCCATGATTTTTCTTTCAAACATATTTGGAATTCTATTAACAAAAAAACATTTTTGTATTTTATTTTTATATATGGTTTCAATTGTTCAACATTCTCGTGCTTGCAATTAATAGTTTTCTATTTGTTGGTTGAAAAGTTTAGCATCTAAATTGTATCCAATCGATTAAGGATTTCCAGGATGGAGTTCTCCTTGTGAGTTTGGATCTGTATAGTATTCATTTTTCTTTAATTGATATAGTTTATTTCAACATTGTCATCAATTGGTTTTGTCTAGGGATCTCCTTGCAACCGATGACTTGGTACAATAACTTCATGCCCATTTCCTTTGAGCTTCATTCTTTGTTTTTCAAGTGATATCAATGCTTTCATTTTTATTCCTCGTGGTTATCCAACTAGGGAAAGGAAGGAATTGGATCCTTCATTGGGATTGATTATTTCAATGTTGACTTGTGTTGTTATGCCTTTGATGTACGTGTCGATGTTTTTCCATAAAAAAAACTGGTTCAATTAGCCCTTGGTTGGATAATTTTAGGTAGATGTCTGATTCGTGTAATTGTGGTTGACCAAGGTCTTCCCAAGTATCACGAGTCATGATATTTACTTCTGATCTGAATTCAAGGACGACTTTTCAGATGTATCCTTTTATTTCCAAATCGAGAAGGGGTTCTGTGTCATTTTTATATTTATGATTTAGTCGAAATATATTCTTAGATTTCTTTTCTTCGACATACTTGATTTTAATATTATGCATTAGGTCTATTAACTCCTCTTTGGTTATTAATTGGAGTAGTTAATTAGTAACTTATTGTTGAGATTCATCATAGACTTATTGGAATGCCAATTTTAGAAATATTTTGGAATCATTATTAAACAATCGCTTTTGATCAATAGATTTAGGATAATCCTCTTTACTTTTTAAGTTATGAATTTGTGGATAATCGAGACCAATATTTGTTCCTTGTCGAGTTATGATCTGAGGATTCTTAATTTTAATAATATCAAACATAGGAACACTGAACAATATGTTAACATTATTTTTATTAGTAATATTTTCAGGGATCATAGTTAAATACTCTGAATAGTGATCACCTACTCCATAGTTGTTAGATTTTTATCAATTAGACAATATGATCTTCGGATCTTATCTGAGAGAATAACATGCACATCAATCAATCACAAGAGACAATAGACACAAAGATTTTCCTCGGGGACATAATAAAGGAGAAAACCCTGCAACTTCGTCATAGATAGAATGAGCACCAATGGCAGAAGTAAAAACCAAAGACAAAAGGATGATCTCCAACAACTGTTCTCTCTCTCACTTGAGCAAAATTCTTCTCTCTCACCTATGTGCTATATATGGGTGAGTGTGTGTCTCTAATAGAGAGTCTCACTCTCTATTTATACTAATTTCTGACTTGACAATTACTTACCAGGGTGACTTCTCTAGGACAGTCTAATAACCGTAGTGCCCCAAAACTGTGGGGACTTTTCCCCTGATCAACTAGGAGGGTTAACATATATGAATCTACATGAATTGATTACATTAATGATTCTCTCAATAGAAACATAGGGGACCAATGAATTATAATATACAAGTGAATACATTCTGAAGTTACAAATACATCAACACGCCCTCTATTCTCTTGACATATTTCATAATTACAAGTCTTCGTCACTGGATCATCATCAAATATGTATAATCACTGGATCATCACTGTATCATCATCATAATCACTGATTCTTCTATCTCGATCAAATGGTGCTATCACTCAATTCTACTCGTCATAGGAAGTTCTACAGAGCTAGCCTTTTTTCATGCTGGTTGTAGGCCTAAGCTCCAGGTAGGTCTTCTTCAAAAATTATTTCCAACCATGGGAGGCCCAACCTACCACCATGTCAGAAAGGGCTCACCCAGCACTTAAATATGACCATGGTAGGAACACATCTAGTATCCATGTCAAAATGGCACGCCCAACACTCACATTTGACCATGGGAGGCCCATCCTGCCACCATGTTAGAAAGGCACAGGACTCAGATCTAACCATGGGAGGCCCAAACTAGCACCATGTCAAAAAGGCTCAGCACTTACATCCAACAATGGGGGACCCATCCTGCCACCATGTCGAAAAGGCTCATGACTTACATCCATCCATGGGAGGCCCATCCTGCCACCATGTCGGTAAGGCTCATCACTTATATATAACCATGGGAGGCCCATCATGCCACCATGTCGGTAAGGCTTAGCACTTATATCTGACCATGGGAGGCCCACCCTGCCACCATGTCCGAAAGGATCTATACTTACATCTGATAATGGGAAGCCCAACCTGCCACCATGTCCGAAGAGCTTAGCACTTACATCTGACCATGGGAGGCCCAACTTGCCACCATGTCAGAAAGTATCTGCACTTACATCTGACCATGGGAGGCCCAGCCTTCCACCATGTTAGAAAGGAACATGGACTCATCAATTCCCCTTGGAATGAACCTCATTCTAGAGAACACAAAGCTTCTCCCTGAAGTACTCAAACTTCACTCTGGCCAATGACTTGGTCAACACATCAACTATCTGTTCATGCATCACAACATAGTGGAGCTTCACTTCTCCTCTTTACACTGTATCCCTAATATAGTCATATTTGATCTCGATATGCTTTGACTTGTCATGGAACACCATGTTCTTTGACAAATTCACACAACTCTGGTTGTCGCAATATATACAAGTATCATCCAACTGGAGATCAAACAAATAATATAGTAGCTTCCTCAACCACACTGCCTCACAAATAGCTGAACAAGATATGACATACTCTGCTTTGTCTATACTTAGTTCCACGTAGGATTGCTTCCTGGTAAGCCAAGATATCACACCCAATCCCATACTGAAGCAGCACCCCAAATTTCTCTTCCTATCAATGGCACTTCCTACCTAATCTAAATCAACACAACCTTCTAGGTCAATATTCTGATTCACCTCATACTTGAGGCCATAATCAACTATACCCTTCAGGTACCTTAGAATGTGCTTTGCAGCAATCAGGTGAACATGTCTCAGATCCATCAGGAACTGGCTCAATGTGTTCACAACAAAGAAAATATCTGGTCTCGTATTTGTCACGTACATCAAGGACCCAATCATGTAACGATACATCATAGCATCAACTGAATCTGATGAAGAATCACTCAATAGCTTCAGGTTTGATGCCATAAGCATGGTCATGGCCTTGCATTCCATCATTTTGAACCTCTTTAGGATCTCTACTGCATACTTCCCTTGTCCTAGGGAGACTCCATCTCCATTCTCCCAAACCTCTATGCCTAGAAAGTAGTGCATAATACCCAAGTCCTTCATTTCAAACTCAACTGCAAGATTTTTCTTTGTATCAGCAATCAACCCATCTACACCTATTATAAATAGGTCATCTGCATACATTAGGAGTATCATTAGGTTCCCTTCTTCAACCTTGTAGTAAAGGTTGGAATATTCTTTACTCTTGGTAAAGCCCAAACTAGTTAGGAAGCTATCAATTCTCTCGTACCATGTCCCGGGTGCTTGTTTCAAACCATACAGGGCTTTCTTCAATTTACACACATGAGTATCCCTATCATGTCTCAAAACATCGTGGCTGCTCCACATACACTTCCCCTTCCACTAAACCATTGAATAAATAAGTCTTGACATCCATCTGGTGTATCCTCCATTTCATTACTGGAGCTAGAGAAAGTATTGATCTGATGGAATTGTATACGGCTATAGGTGCAAAAGTTTCTTCATAATCTATTCCTTCTTTCTGGGAGAAGCCACAAGCCACAAATATTGCTTTATATTTCTCTATCCTGCCACATATAGCATGCTTGATCTTGTAGATCCACTTGGAAGTCACAATAGACTTCCCCTTTGGTCTTGGGATAGCATCCCAGATGTCATTCTTCGTGATCAGCTGGTACTCCTTGATCATAGAATCCTTCCATTCTTTCTTCTCCATTGCTTCTTCATATTTGGAAGGTTCTTTATCAATGATTTCACATAATAGGGTTACATATATGGAGTAGGAAATAGTTATCTTCCTCTCTCTATGCATTTATTTTGGAACCCCATATCTTTCTACACATTGGATAGCCTCTCGTACCCATCTAGGTTTCCTCTTGTGAGGATTCTTCTCTTGGGGTGGATCTACAGGTTCTTGGGGTTCTTCTATTTCTTGGTATTTTTCTTGAGTTCAATCGTTCATTGTTGTATCTTGAATCCTGGGCACTTTTGTTTCTTCAAGGTCTTCAACAGGTCTCTTTCTAGATTTGTTGTAAGCTGAGTATTCATTAAATGATACGTCTCTTCTTATCTCAATATTCTTGAATCCTGGGAAGTATATTCTATAAGCCTTCAATATTTCACTATATCCCATAAATAGAACCCTCTTCTCTGAAGGATCTAACTTTGTCTTCTTTTCTTTTGGAATGTGTATGTACACTGGAGAACCAAATATTCTGAGATGACTGACTTCTGGTTTCTTTCCAGAGAATACTTCTTCAGGTGGCATTTTTTCAAGTACTCTATCCAAAGTACGGTTCTGTACATACACAACTGTCCTAGCAGCTGCTGCCCATAGATACATGGAAAGATCTTGATCATAAAGCATTTTCCTTACAACTTCCATGATCATTCTATTCTTCCTTTATGCAACCCCATTGTTTTGTGGATTATATGGAGTGGTTAACTCCCTCTTATTCCCTGAATCTCTGCATAATTCTTTGAATTCATTTGATGTTAATTCTCCACCATTGTCTGATCGGAAGGTCTTGATTTTATTTTCTGTGTGGTTCTCGATCAAGGGTTTGAATTATTTTAACTTGATGAATACTTCATATTTGTTTTCCAAGAATTATATCCATGTCTTCCTAGAAAAATCATCAATGAAATAAACATATTATACATACCCACTCAATGAACTAGATGACATTGGACTGCATACATCGGAGTTGATGATTTCCAACATTCCTTTTTCCTTTCTCTCGCTACTTGGAAATGTATTCTTTTTGTTCTTTCCTTTTGCACATCCTTTGCATGTATTTCTAGAAGACCTTCAATAGATTTGCTTGCAAGTGTTAGTGCTATATAGTGCACATGTGCAAGTCTTCTATGCCAAAGTTCATTTCTCTCTATTGAGTCATGGACAAAGGGTTGTTCAAGTTTTCCCTTTATCTTGTATAAGCCTCCCTCTTGCTCTCCAAACACTACTGCATCATCTATAGTCTTTCCATTTGTCCACATAAGTACTTGGCCATCTAAAAATGAAACCCTTATACCTTTTGTATCTAATGCAGATATGGAGAGGATATTTTTCTTTAGTCTTGGTACAAACAGGACATCCTTCATCTTCATATACTTTGCAGATTCTAACTTAGAGGAGGATTCACCACTACCTTTTATTGGATACTGGTAGTCATCCCCAAGTTTTACTTTAGGGGGTGATTCATGTTCAGATAGTTTCACAAAATATTCCTTGAATCTTGTCATGTGCTTGGAATCCCCATTGTCTATAAGCCAATCATTTCCTCCATGTGTGGCAGTTCCTATGAGGGAAGAAGTCAGAACATATCCCTCATCACTTGAAGAATCATCACTTTATTGTTTCATTCGCTTTATGGAAGGTTCATCATCCTCTGCAGTGTGAGCTTATTTCTTCTTTTGTTGTCCTTCTTCTTGTGAGAGCCCTTCGTATTCTTGGGACAATCTCTTGCAAAGTGTCCTCTTTAATCACATATAAAGCATTTTTATTTAGATATGTCTTTGTTATATCTTCTAGATTTATATTTCTAATGAGAATGATTACCTTTAGACTGATGACAGTCCCACCTAATTTTCTTGGAGTGTACTATGAGAACTTGATATTCACTTCCCATATTTTCTTCTCAGGATACTATTTTAGCTTCTTCTTGTGAGCATTCCTCTTACAGTCTATTGAAGGTGACTAGCTTTCTTCTTGCACAAATCCATTGAATGAAAGAGTCCCATGGCCTAGGGATACCATTCAAGGTGGTTATCACAATTTCTGCATTCTCTACTTCTTCATCTACTACTTCGAGTTGTTCTTTGATCTGGGAGACCCTTGTAAAGTATGACTGTATGGTCTCTGCATTCTGGATCTTCACATTCTTCAACTAGTTCCTCAACATCATCTTTTGATTTATGTTATTTCCTTCAAACAACTTGGTCAAGGATTCAAACATATCTTTAGGTGTATTTAGGGAGGACACATGTGGTATGAGGTGATCCTTGATTGAATCAGCAATAATCCTCTTAGTGTTGATCAAGTTCTTCTTGTGTAAGGCCTTAGCATGATCTCCCTCTAGAACTACAACCTCTCCACTCATGTAAGAGTACAATTCACTTTCTTTAGGAATTAGTGAGATGCTATACTTCCATGCTCGGAAGTTATCAGCTCCCTCAATATTTTCATCAAGCTTGGTGTGATGAGACATCTTTAACTGAGAACCTAAAATGGAAATACAAAATATTTAGATCTTACCAATTTGAGAAGATAAAAAATGGATCTGGAGCTGATCTTCTGCAATTCTGGTTTTCAGGTTCTAGGGAAAATTAGGGTTTGGATTTCCCAGATTTCTACCCAACCAAAAAACTCAATCAAATTTTGTCTCTAAAATTTTATTTTGAGGAGAGTAAGCCTATGCTTGGCCCACTCAAAAATTCCACTTCTGTGAAAAGCCCTAATTTACCGATGTAGTGGTATGTCAAAAGGTGGAAGTGCCGAGAATCATATTGTACTTCGACAGAAATATGCGCCCTTGAATTGAGAGTCAACCTAGCCTCCTTTTTCTAATGGATTGTGGAGAGAGACCCAAAAAGTAAGAAGCCCTAGCTTCTGCAGTTGCATAGTGTCTTCTTCTCAAGTTAGCTCTGACACCATGTTAGATTTTTGTCAATTAGACAATATGATATTAGGATCTTATCCGAGAGAATAACATGCACAACAATCAATCACAAGAGACAATATACACATAGATTTTCCTCGAGGAAACCATAAAGGAGAAAACCCCGCAACTTCCTCAGAGATAGAATGAGCACCAATGGAAGCAGTAAAACCCAAAGACAAAAATATGATCTCCAATAGTTGTTCTCTCTATCTCTCTCACTTAAGCAAGCTTCTCCTCTCTCACCTATGCAATATATCTAGGTGAGTGCGTGTCTCAAATAAAGAGGCTCACTCTCTATTTATACTAATTTCTGACTTGAAAATTACTTACCAAGGCCGACTTTTCTAGGAGAGTCTAAAAACCCTAGTGCCCCGAAACTGTGGGGACTTTGCCCCCGATCAACTAGGAGGGTTAACCTCTATGACTTTACTTGACTTGATTACATTAATGATTCTCCTGATAGGAACATCAAGTACCAATGAAATAAAATATACAAGTGAATACATTCCGAAGTTACAAATACATCAATAATAGTTTGTACAAAACATCAAATATGCTCAATATTTATAGGGACACATCGCATCATGATGTCCATTGGTGCAACATGTATACCAATGTATAGGTCAAGTTAGTTGGTTTAATCAACTTCCATTGTTTCGAACCAGACCTTGGAATCCTCCTCATCAGTTCAAGTAGTCATTTTGTCAATCATATCTTTGTTCGTCATATATTTTATATCTATCATTTATATCAATTTTTTTGTTTCTATTATCATTCATGTGGTTTCTGTGATTCCTTTCATTACTATCATTTTTTTCATTTTTTTGGTTAACATTATTATTGTAGTATATTGCTTGACAATTCTATTTATTCTTTATGTTGAGCTGACATTCTATTGTGGAATGATATTTGACTTTGCATATGGCACACCAATGAGCTTTATCATTCTTCATATTGTACGGAAAATATTTTGTTGCATGTGATTCATGATCTTGGAATATGTTGAAGAATAAACTTGTTTGTACAATCTGGAAGTCATGTCATCAGTCATCTTATCGATAGTAATATTTTGTATGACCAGCTTTCGAGCATGTTTTTAACTAGAATTCAGCTCCTCTAAGGCTTTTTCATGGATGGATTTATGCATGACTTTAAGTTTTTATTCGATGCGTTGGTTGATAGGTCCTATAGGATAATCATTGCCCATTTTTATTTCTAATGCTTTTGTCAATGCTTCTTCATATATATTGAAGTTGTATAAAAAATATGGATTCTGATTTTCTGTGATAATCTAGCCATAAACCATTGGATCAAAGGGTTCATCAATGTTGTTATCAATTTATCTCAACAAGTATTATAATCTTTTATTGTATTATTAAACAGTTTCTATGGGATTTTGAATAGTGGTTTTCAACTTTTTCCAAACGAGATGCCTTGTATCAGGGGTTTCGAAGAAAGACATGAAATGTTGTTCTATCTTACCTTTCATTGCATCAAGGATTCTTTCTATGTAGGTCAATTACCATGTGAGATATATTTTTTGAATGACACCAACAAATCATGTCATTTGTCGTTGTTCATTGGTAATGACGTTTTCCACCCATCTCGATTTGTAGAAAAAAGAATGTCTTTTTGGATCTTTGTCTCTTTCATAGGGAGTAATCTGTGTTGTTACGTGCACCATTTCTTCTCCAACTATGAATTCTAATGTAGGGGGTGGTGATGCTGGATTACTTCCTTCAACTGAACTTCTTTCATGACTATTTTCGACATATGTTATTTCTTGATGTGTATTGACACAAATTAATGCTCACTCTTCACTTTTGACAATAATATTTTTAGCTTCAATTGATTATCGGTCACCTATTATATGTCCATTTCATTCTTTAGATTATGTCGATGCCCAGGTAAATTAATGTTTGATCTATATTACACTTATTTTTTGGTATTTTGACTAATTTGATGAACTAGTTGATTGTGGAAATGAATGGGAGGGGTGCTTCTACACGATCTGAATAAAGTAGAGGAAAAGTTCAATTGGAGAATTCGAGTCAAAAGGTGACCCAATTTCCTTCTTTATATCAATGGATTAATAATATATTGAATTCATTTCCTTCATCATTCCTTCAACTCTATATATTGGATTGGGAAACATGAAGACTTAAAGCTTCTTCAATAATATCTTGCACTTGGGCAGTCTGAGTTAGATGTAACAAGCAATTCATAGTTATAACCTCAGGTATATTCACTTGGAGAGCATTGTGATGTTCAATCCACATGTATTCATCCATTGGTAATATATCTTCATCTATGCCCTCTTTTTATCGAGCTCAACTTGACTCTAGCTATTTTCGTTGATTTTTCTGTCATTATACCCGACTTACTTTTATTTGGAGTGGAGCATCCTTCTCCATTAACTCTCCGTCGCTTCCTCCTCTTCTCTCATTCAATATTTTGGATATCTATAGTACTTTTGTGCATCATTGTTCTATCTTTGTCATGTTTTTGATATTTTCCGTGACTAGCCATATCGTGTTTTAATATGTCGATTCTCATTCATATAGTTCACTAGGAGCATGGTCGGCTACCCCCTATTTCCGACCTGAAATATTTTTAGTGAACTAGCGTGATGTAGTGCTTCATTTTTTTAGGAGGTATTCCAACTATGTCTCTTGCATACATGTTTCCCAATTTCTATCTTTTTCTTCCCAGTTCGTGCTTGGGGGTTGTGATAACAATCGAGGTTGAGGTTCAACAATATGTTCTTCTCCTTTGTCGATCAAGAATCTGAAAAAAAAACTATTGGTAAATAATAAAGGAATTGTTCAGTGAGGTCATTATAGAAAATTTTCTTAACGTTGTTGATAGAAACTCACTCTTCAATAGAAAATTCTTCACATAACTTGTCGGTAATTCTTTTGCACCACTCTGATAGATTCATGCAACCTCCTCTTATTAGATTTTGAAGTAATTATCATTCTTTTTCATCAACATGTCTTTTCATCTAGGATATTCTTCAATACAAATGGTCTGGATTCAGCAAACTTTTCATGCATATCAAATAAGAAATTCTCTCTTTCAACTTGTTTCTTCTAGTATAGTTTTGTATATAGTTTGTTATATTTCTCTCCCACCATTCCTTAATTGCTTTCTCTAATATCATCTCTTCATGCTCATTTTCATCTTATGCATATATCATCGGCAATGGAACCAATTTTGTAGTCGAGTGGATTGCATAGTTACTAGTGATAAATATTATATATTACTCAAGCAAGTGAAATGATACAAACAATATACAAGAAATGGGTGATGAAGAAACAATTTTTTCTATTACTCAGCAAGAACACATACATATATGATTACATATGATTCAAACTAATATTATATATCCATATCCCCAACCTATTTATATAGTTTACAAGTAGTTCCATAACTACATGTCGGTTCAACTAAGAAACACGACATGTATAGGTCGACATAATATGTTGATATGTCTTACAAGTATTTGACCGAAGGGCCTTCTTGAGTGTCCAACTTAGGATCCTTCAATATATATACTGTATGGGAAGGGTAAAAAATCCTTAATATTGAAAGAAAAAGAGGTACCTCAATAGTCCCTGGATACAAATAAGATCCTATAAATATCTATGACACTCACTGAAGGTAGTGGAGGGATATCTGGATAATTAACGTGTGTGATTCCTCATGCTTAACTCTTTTGTAAGAGGATCTTCCTGAGAACACTAATTATAACAATGATTTCTCCTCTCCTTCATCAGACACCTAAATTGTTTTATTTTTATAGCCTTGGAGAAGTTTACTCACAAAATCCTATTCCAAGACTCTAAACCCAATCTTGTTGGTGCACCCTATAAATAAATAAAAAATTAATCAATTTTAGATTAATTTTTTTATTTTAAGTGGTTGTTCTTACTCAAAGGATATGCTCATGAAACTGGTGATGTTATGACTCAACACTCAAAGAAAATATGCACACGTAATAACTATTACAAGTACCAACTTGTTTTCCAAATGAAAACATGGTATGCCACTAAATGCAATGCACGATAATTATTTTTCTTTTTGAATAAATATGATACATTTCCTTAATGAAATCCTAAATACTAACTCATCCCAAGAAAACCAATGCAAGTAATTTCTTTCATGCACATGCAAAATTCAAATGTGTATGCAACAATTCAATGATTTTTCTATTTTCAAAGTAAATGACTGAAAATGGAAAAAAAAACCATCAAATTCTCATACCCTACTACAAGCATCAACAAAATATAATAAAGAAATTGAGACTTAAGGACTAGTGCACTAATATCAGAACAAAAGGGTATAAATTGATAACAACTTTCTATAAAAGACTACTAAAAAGGGGTTTCTAGTCACAATAGGAGCAGTCAAGATATAGGATAAGGACCCTGGAAGACCCAGGAACACTCACTCATAGCCCACCAAAAAAATATTCAAACCAATATATTAACTAAAATTGGAGATCTACATGATTGTTCAGAGAACAACAATGTATATATGCAACCTGCTAGAGGACAATGTGTTTATATATGCGACTATATGTACCATGACCCATGTATATAAGGAACAAGGTGGTAAAAAGAAATACTAGGGATAAACCATTCGAAGGAACATTCAATGGATGAACATACTACCAAAGGAAACATAGAAACATAATCCTATGGTTTGGGGTTGACTACAATAGAAAGTATGACTGTAGAAATCAAATCCATTCTCAAGCATGTTAAATAATTTAAAGAAACCAACAACTAACAGATATAAATCGTACGTCAACCAAAAGTTTGGAGAATACCATCATTGAGCTCAAGATGAAGAATGTGTCCCTACAATTTTTCCTCAACAACAAAATATATCCAAGAACGAAATATATTATGTGTTAGTATTGTATCTATCATAATCCATTTAAACATGTATAAATAAATTAAACCAATGGATAAAATATAAACAATTGCACATGAAATTTGGACGAGAAATGGATATTTCTATTAATATAAAAAAAGATACAATGTCATAACCTCCATTGGAACCTCATTGGAACCAAGAAACTAGTTCCATCCACCTAGGCCTCCATCACTTCAATCTTCCATACAGAACAACAATTTGAGTTCACATGAGGGAATACATAGGTATTTCAGAACCTTTCTCTTTCTCTGTGCATTCTCTTTATCATTTATCATTTAATGCATGGTACACATGTGCTTATTATTTATCCATATTATCATATCATACTAATAATATTTTTCACACATACCGATGATCATATATATTACACCAGACCCTATAGTCATATCCTAAAGTAATTCACTCTAGAGGTGATCAATCTCTACAGGAGACTTAATACTTTTATCCATCTCGAATGACCATGGTGAGTAATGCATCACATAGCATAAGTACTTTACCCAGTAAAGTATGCCACCTCAATATATTAGGTCCACCTGTATGACCGTTCATTCCATGGATAACTTCATTAGGATCATTGCTTTATATTACTCACAATCCCATTTCCAATTGAGGAGAACCATCGCATAGGGTACTTTCTATGAGAACCATTTGAATTTATATGACATAAGTACATAATTGATACAACAAAATAATTTAGTACTATCATCCCACCTCAACACATGAGGATAAAGATAGGATTGATTCAACACAAGTCTCGACTTTATACAACAGAAGTCTAGAGAATGACTTCTGATGTCGTAAAATCAATAGACTACATGTTATCATATGTATGTGGATTATTCCACTCATGACATAGTGGAGCATCCTCATGTGCATGGTGAACATGAGGAGTTTTAAACAATGGAAGCGATTTAAGGAAGAATTTACATGCATGATGATTTCCAAGCACATGGGATAGTAATAACTAGATGCAAGAGTAATAACTTTTCAATAAAATAAAAATTAAGGTCAAAATGGGGACATTAGAGTCAGTATTAGATGTTTAAAGTTGATAATATGAAGGAATTAAAAGTACAACATGAATTGAATGCAATTTTACTACAAAATTTGATGGAAATTTTTTAACTACATAATTCTATTTCAATTTTACTACAGAATTTGGTGGGAATTATTTTACTATAGTTTTATTTATTATAATATGGGAAATAATTTTAGTGCCAAAATATGGACATTACAATTGGTATAATTCAAACTTGTGTCTTGTATAATCCATATGCTAGGGTTGATCAAGTAGAAGAGTGGCATCTCATGGTGTCTAAAGTGGCAAGTTTTATATGATCTGATGAGAGAAATTTATTATAATATAATGACATAGTTGTCGATACATTTTGAGTTATATGGATGATTTCATGAACAAATTGTAATATTTGTTAAGTTCATTAATAATATTAAATTGTTTTTTAGATGCACTTAATCCTTTGTTATTTATTTCAAAATAAAGTTTGTAGTGCAGAAGTTTAGTAATAGAAAAAAATAACATGTAAATATATAAGTATTATATATAGGGGTTAGTTTCAATAATTATAATTTCTTGTAATAAATTTATAGAAATAACTAAAATATGAAAAAATTTAATATGGATAATATATAAAAGAAACAAAATAATCTTTTAATATGCTTCGAGTAATTCTGGTTGGGTTAAAGGAAAACGCGATTATGGTGTAATTTCATAAGAAAAAGGTATTGGTAAAGAAAATAATTCCATCCTATTGCAGTAACAAAAATACTATATTTCCCACTTGATATCAAGACCATAGAATACCAAAGGCACACTGGTTTCAACATGCAACAATGATGGGAAATCATAGAAAAATGAGTTTAGTTGAAGGAGTGGAGGAAAAAATATGGGAGGAATATTATCTTATTTGGTGGATATACAAAAGTAAACCTAGGAGAAGAGGCAAGGGGGAGATCTTATATGATCTTAGAGGAAAGATAAAGGAAAAATTCACCTAGGGCCTTGGCTGGTACACCAATTACATGACAAAGGATCTTGCCTTATTTCAAGGAGTTACATTTTTTTATAATGGTAAATATTTTTGAGGCCATAATCATAAGATAATATAGGATGCTTACAAAAATATTCATTTACAAAATCCCTCCAAAATATCTAAAATTTCTTGCATTCTATAATAGAATAAGGGTGTTGGTTGAAGGAATCAGATCAATTGGAAAACATGGCATCAACATTGTTTGAAGGAATTATTAAACCTTCTGGTGAAATGAATGACAAGAATGTATTCCCTAAAAATAAAGAGGTGGAGAGTAGGAACTACATGAATAGGGGAATTTAAAGAATATACCTTGGAAACATTATCAGGTAATACGAATGAAGGAAAGAGGTTATTTCCACATACGCAAGGATAACTGGGTGGAAGGGAAAATAATGGATTTAAGATGACATCATGATGTGACAACTATAGAGAATAGGTGGCTCATCATGCAAGTGTTAAATGAGAAATAGAGGTCATACATGCCATATCGTCATATCATCATGATTTCACATGATATAGTAGGGAGACTTGATAGAATCCATCCTTTGTAGCCATTGGAATTAAGCTCTAACACTCCTAAAGCTAAGGATATCATCAAGATAAAAAGTGGGGATATGGTTCTAAATATTATTTCAAGGAAAAAAAATTGGGTTCAAAATAATTATGGTAGAATGTGTTGGTGGTGTGAAGTCTATTAGGTGACAAGACAAGTGCCACATTATTCTTTTCAATGCAGTTTCCATTGGTTATATTAAAGGAAGGTGTTGGGGGGATACAAGAATACCATGCGATACTAGGTTTAGAAACCCAAGACTAGAAATTTGAATGCAATAGGGGAAGTGAGGAATAAAATTTATGTGTTTTTGATGGTATCGAGTGCGTTAAGGATGATCAAAATAAACTTGAAAAGGAATTTAACGAATCTAATACATGATTTTCATGTATTTGATGGGAATGTGGAGTATCATAATGAATCAGAGGAGCATGATCACTTTGTTGAAACAGGTGAGACAAATTATCAATTGGAAATTATGGGAGCTAAGTTGGAGCTTCAACAGGTAAGGAAGGAACCCAGTGAGGTATGGGTATGAAATATGGAAGCATCCCTAGTCCCCTTTATATAGAATATGAATGAAAAGGAATAAGATGAAGGATCCAACTCCCATCTTTTGAAATTTTGGAATGAAATCCAGGACCAATAGGGAAACCCTTGATGTCAAATTATTTATTTCTAGTGTAAATATTTGTTAGAATAGTATATTAGATATTATAGAATTTAGTATCAGAGTTCTAAATAGGAACTTGGTCTAAGAACTTTGCGGTGTGGGTCTCCTATGAGACATAGTATGGTTTAGAGGCTTGCAGAAAGTTTCAAGTGTATAATTGAGGGATTAATCCCTCCTATTTCATTATAAAAACTCTTAATCATTCCATTAAAAAAATATAGATATTGCATGAAAATAAATCATAGATACTTAAAATACACTTAAGAGTATTTAATAACTTTTATAACTAAACGCTTGTAAAAATAGATAGAGGGTGTGTATTTCGAGGTAGCATTTTTTAATGAAAATATTTTTATATATAAATTTGAGAACATTAGTGAATATTATTTAAAGGGGGTGTGTCATGATTTTCTTATTAATCACATAGATGTATCTTTCATTTGTTCTTATTGAATGATAGAAGCATGAAAATATGGAAAACGTATCAATGACAAAAACTTGGTATTAATTTTAGAGTGTCATGTAATATTGAAGTCACAAGTTAATGTCATAATGTGATATAATATTAATGTTCACTTTAAATTATAACTCTCCAAAAGGTATAAACGTAAATTGAATGTCAATTTTAAGTCATCTTTAAAACAACAAAAAATGCAATTACCGACCTAAGTCTATGTCAACTACAGATTATAGTCCAAAGAGAGGGATCAAATCCCTATTATTTCAAATATTGTTCCAAATTGTAAAAGTGGACAAGGGATTTGGACATCAAGGTATTTATCCGTATTGGTTTATGGAAAATTTGGAGTTAAGATGGATCTAGGTTCATTTTAGTTCCAATCAATAACATTAAATTTGTAGATCATTACCATTATTTACATGTATGTGTTTGAGATGAATCTAATCATTTTGAACCTTCTCATTTTATTAGTTGGTTGAAAATATGGAGCACTATGAAGAAGGATATTTCAAAACTTACTTGATAAATAAGATGAATAGTCATAAAGTAATAATGATGAACGATGAAAAATGTGAATAGTAAGAAAGTAAACTAATTCTTACTATCAATAATAGATAGATTACATAGTGAGGAATCTCAGTCCATCTTCTTCATCTTCTCACATAACCACACTTACTACTTTTTCGATCTCTCCATTTTGATCATATGAAAATGGATGTTCAAATGGACGTTTATTAAAATATTTAACTCAATATATTGTAGTAAAATCAATATCTTGGTTCTCTTTCTTTTAATTATTATAATATCTCTCTAAAACCAATCTTTATGACTTATGATTTGTTAATCTTCATGTGAGTTTCAATGGAAGTTGTTTTTTATTACCTTTTTTGATATGTGTAATATGAACATATTGAGGGAATGATTCATCCCATGGAACACCCACATATTTATGAATTGTTAGTAGAAAATATGTGGGTTGTTCTTAGAGTAAATTTCAATGAATATACTAAATTTATTCTACAACTAAAAGAGGATCGTTAAGGAGTCTTGCATCATTAGTTGTGCTTTATCTAATTGTCACCCTAGATCCAAAGACATACATTGAACCATCCAAGAAAGTATATATATGAGTCATAAGTAATTTCTAGTTTTGTACTATTGGAATTGGATTCCTAATATCTATACACCAATCATGTTTTTTTAATCAATTCTTTGATAATCTTGAGAAAACTTAGTATGATGCACTTCAACTATTGTGAATGAGTTCCATAAATGTTTATCGAGACTTTTAAATGGATATACAGTTTTAATCATGATGGGTGAAAACTATCATAAATGATTGACTAATATAAAAAAACTCCCAACGAAAGGAATCATAGCATATTTTAGGAAATGTTAAAGTTTCAAATTATTAATAGAATTTTTTAATAAAATCAATTTCATCTACTAGGAAATATTTTAGATATTTCATTTATTATTTCAATGTAATTAAATATTATTCTTGTAAATGATTTATCTCTTCGATTGGTATATGAAATTAAAAATGAATTGTTGTTTCACATATGTTAAAATATCCAACCCCTGTACAAGCTAAAATAATTAATAGAATCTTCTGAAAATAGACTTTGTTTCACGAGAATATTTAATAGGTCCAATAAAAAAATGATTTTATTGTACTTGCACTTCTTTAGATTATCATACACAATGGATCAACCCTTTTTCTATAGTGGCCAAGGAGAATATCATAGGCTCTTGTTTTTTGGGTTCTCAAAACCTAAATTTTCATTGGCATTATAGGTAATTATGGAAACTACTTACATTTCAACAATTAAAATTAATTGAATGGTCATATGAATTTTTGTAAAAATCATAATGCAAATAATGTAACAGACACTAAAATCAATGCATGAAGATCAAAATGTAAACAAAATACTACCATTAATGTAATAGATAACAACATGTATTCATAATATTAAAATGTAACATTATATTATTAATGTAATAGACTCTAAAATATATGCAAAGACAACAAAAAGTACCATTGTTGTAGTTAACATACTTACTTATGAATAACTATTACATATGGATCGAATTATTATTGGAATTGTAGGTCAATATGGAAATTACATGCATTTCCATAACTAAAATTAATTTACTTTAATTATCATATTTTTTATAACAAACTTGTTAAATTTGAGAACCATAGATCTACAAGACAATATGAGAGCTAGTAGAAATGAATTATGTAGTAGAATAATTAATATTAATGTACAATGACGCAGGAATTCATGACACAAACCTTAGATTAATCAGACAAGAATTGCTGAGATAATTGCAACATTAATCTTAATTCATTAATCAGTAATACAATGGTAGAACGAATTCAAATAAAATAGAGTTCAAATATTGTGGATAGTATTCAAATCTACCAACTCTAATTAAATGTTTATCTCACTCAGTGTGGAAAAATCATAGCTAGAACTCACTACTTTAACTCTAGATGTCTAATTCATTCTACAATCAGTTAACTGATTTAACTGATGAGGTAGGTGGACGAAACACACCACACTCCCTACATACATGAAAAAGTAGCTCTAGGCT
The DNA here is from genome assembly GCA_001517045.1 of Pseudotsuga menziesii. Taxonomy (NCBI): domain Eukaryota; kingdom Viridiplantae; phylum Streptophyta; class Pinopsida; order Pinales; family Pinaceae; genus Pseudotsuga; species Pseudotsuga menziesii. The sequence goes on along the minus strand of LPNX011115529.1, from coordinate 327,342 downwards.
AAATGATAGTAATCTAACTAAAAGTAGTTGGAGGATATATTAGCATAACTGATTACCTACCACATCCAACTGAAGGTGACTACTGGTGGAACTTAGAGTGGGCTCCTATAATGTAGGGATTGGCACATAAAATCATTCATGAAGATGTAATCAGTGGAAGATAACCTCTAGGTGTGTCCCACATACTCTAGTAGAGTGATAATAACTTCCTACGTCAAGAAAAACGACCAAATAGACTATATTGGACAAATGAGGTTTATTTAATCCTAAAACCCCCCTTTAATCCTAACTTTGGACAACTTGGTCCCTCAAAACACCCTCCCCCTCCCTCAAAATAATATGGTAATCAAGAAACAAGCTTCCATACTTAAGAGAAAAAGTTTCTCTTCGAGCAAAAACTTGTGAAAATTTTGTTGTAATCTGCAACTCTGTGGAGCAGTAATACAAAATATTGGTTCTTCTGTGCATCACCATCCTAGGAATTTGTAGGTGAACCTCTCCATATTATTCCAATATGATGATAGATAGGATAATTAGTATTTCCTTTTTCTCTTATTTCTGGAGGAATAGTGACTTGATCCAATTTGTTCTTTAGTGGGTCAAATTGTGGATCAGTTCTCACCATCAAGTAGAATCTCACAGGAATCTGGTTGCACCTTACTGAAGGAAGTTAAACTAAATGAGAGAGTGCAACATGTTCATTCTCTTACTAGGACATTGTTCTTCTTCTGTCATGTGGATCCCTAGCATCATTCCTAGTTTTTTTAATGAGATTTTGGGCCCATTTAGGCTTCTGATTTGGAATGGGAGCTAGATATGGATCTAGATGCTATTGAGGCTCAATTTCAATATCAAGATCTTGTTGATCTTGTTCCTCATCTTCTAAATATTAAAATTTAGACAATATATCATTAACAAAAGGTGTATATAGATTTTTTTACCTCTCCTTTCGAATGGCAATTGAGGTTGTACTCGATATGAGTATTGTAGAAAGTGTGGGAATTCATATTCCTTGGAGGCATGGTTTGCAACACTCTTCACTATAATATTCCTATTAAGGAGAGAAACTTCCTATGGCTTGGGGTGTACCACAACATACATAGAAACCACAGAAATCAATCCCTTCACAATATGCAAGAGAAACCAAACATCCAACACTAAAGGATCTCGAATCATACGTTATTCTGGATGGTTGAAGTATATCCCCATTGAGCTTTTTCTAATCCCTCTTGTGTTAGAAATTTTCTCTCAACAATAGAAAACAAGATAAGCATGCTATATAATATGGTGTTAGATCTACTCTAGCATATATAATCAATAATATATAAGTAATTAAACACATCCATGGATTCAATATTCTTTTAAATGCACATTATTGGACAGGAAAAGATATTTCTATTAATCAAATCAGATATTACAAAAGTGACAACCTCTATCGGCATGTCTACGAACCGGAGAAACTGAGTCATCCACCACCTCAATCCTCCATCTCTCGAAAGCAATCTCACAATCAAAGGAAAGCTTGGGAAGAACACAAAGTGATCCAAAGAAAAAAAAGGGATGCAGACTCAAGTATAAGAAAGCTACGACAATAATGGACTATAGTTTTCTTGCTCTTTAATTCCTCTCCTTCAATGTATCCAAGGGGTTCCTTATATAGCACTCCAAAGGGGTAATTGATGGTCAAATTTGAGTGATCTCGAGGAATATGGAAGGCCAAGAGACAAGTGGTTCGAACACATATCAAAGAAACCTCCAAAAATATTTGGACTTATGCACAGATCCTGATGTATGTGAGTTTGAGTTCAATATCTGTGTATATACACGAGAATGGGATTAAAAGTTGTGTACATCAATAAACAGGTGTTTTTAGGGATGAACTTGGAAACATTAAAGTATAATATTGATCCATGGGGTCCAAAGATTCTATAGAGGGGTAGGGAAGTCCATAAGCATGTGATCAACCATGTGTGGTAAAATTAGATATAACAAATGCACCCTAATGTGTGAGGTCAGAGGGGTAACATGATGGCTGAAATACATTATAAATCCATCCCAAAAGTGGAGTGATGAAGAATGAGCTGGAAGAACCAGCCATCCATTAGTATAGTACAATAACCAATCTCTACATATGACTGCACATACATATAGCAATCTCGGATACATAAGATTACAATGGACATTAATAGGCATGATATACAAAATGTGACATGTGTGGTCATCGCCACATATAATATATAATAGATCAGAATCCTCATGATGAATATATACAATTCATCAATATCTCCATAGAAACTGAATATATACAATGGACCAAGATCTCCATAATGGGTGAAGATATCTGACATACACTGGAATCGAATCACGAGAGCTGAAATCTCATCAACACTGGCACGATGGAGGTAGCATATATGGAATGCCACCAATATGGAAATTCTTCTACACAAACCGCTACCAGTACATGTCTTACTATGTGAATAGAGGTGTCAAGGTTGAACATAGTAGTCCATCGTCTGATTACCTGTCATTGATGTATACCGTTAACAGAAGCGAGATCACCCATCGATAATGAAAATGGGAATCAAGGTACTAGAGTGAAATCTAACAAGTGTGCGTAGATGTGCTGAGGTCGAACACTTGAAAGAATCCATCAATCAGGGGACATTGATGTATTCCCAAAACTATCGATGGTGAGAGAACCTACCACTTATGACTATAAGTCTCAAGGCACTCAAATGACTCTAGACTCCTATCCTAGAATAAATGATCAGAAGTTGATGGGATGGAATCTGCTAGAAGGAGGGAATTAAGGCATCACCCATCATCCAACATGAGGTACTCAGCAATGCTGTATAATGTGGAAGGACTCAAAAAATATATGCACAAACTTGTAACAGTACCATGAATGGCTGGCATGAAAATTCAATACAACTGACGATAGGCCGACTCAGGCTTCAACTTCCTTCGAACAAGAGCATAAAGGAAAATGGTGACTGAAGATAAGTAGCAAGGACTCGATATGCAAACTGTGACATCTCTATGATACATGAGGCATCAATAGAGGATCCATAGGGACTGGAAGCTTAACCAGTCGGTGGAGATAAACTCAGAGTAACGAGTACATATCCTAAAGTCAAACTAATAACCAAACCAATGGATGTGATATATAGTTCTCTATTCCAAGGTGACACGATTCGACAGATGCCAAAGATAACATATTTTCCTATCCGGATTTTTTATTTATTTTATTTTTTTGACTTTTCGAATATTTTGAAAAGCTTGAAAAAGAATAAAAGTTCTTTATAGTTACAAATCTAGGAGGAGATGAGTGTCAGGGGACAAACAAAATAGTTCCAAGCAGTGGAACACACCTATGCTCAATGCAAGGAAACATGTGTAGGATAACAACACTCTAGGGAAAGTCCCCTCATGGTAAAAAATGGGGGATCATGCTTCAAAATATATGTAAAGAGGTTCTGCTTCGCTATACATGAGACAAGATCGGGCTATATGGCTGATAATCAAAGTTAGGGAAGCTGGCATAAGGCTAAGTAAGGAAAGAAAAACTCATGATAATGCCATTATAACTTGAAATATAAAAGGGAGTCCTAGGGGAATAGCCAGCATAAATTTCAAGAGGAGTATGAGGATATTGCTTAAAGACATGGGGGTACTTATAAAAAGGACTCCCACAACCTGAAGGAAGAAACGCAACATGGGAACCAAATGCAACAAGGATCTAACTAGGGAACCCATGTATAGGAAAGCTTTAGCATTCACATAATACCACTTCTAAAAACATCATGAAGGTTCTGTGATATCATGGAATGGGTTCGTACCTAATGTCAAGGTGAAATGGTCATCAGGAAATTCATAAATGGAAGTGTATGTGAAATCCTAACCTATATGCCAGTTAAAAGTTATACATGTAATAGGCATGAACGAATCAAAGACCTTGGAGAGAGTGTACAAAAAATCGAACCCTACATGACAAAAATATTAGTCCAAAACAAATAGAAATAGTCAGTAAATATTCCAAACTATAAGCCACAAGGAGGGTTGATCATGACAAATACATTCAAAGGAAACAATGCGGTGGAAAATGGGACATAAGAAGGAAAGTAAGGTGAAGACCCAATGTTCATGTATCCACTACCACCCCCGTGAGGGTGACCACTGGTGTAAAGACTGATCGAAGGGATTAAAAATCCTCCATAAATGGAGTAGAGGACAGAATATGACCATTCCCAAATCCATGATCATGGTAAGGGGCCATGATGCCCCCAAGTCTGACACCGGGGTCAGTAATAGGACCAATTAAATATTGCTTAATAAAATAAGGAAAATGGGAAAACCTCATGGGAATTTCCCCCCTCAAAATAAGAAGTTAATCAGGAAACAAGCTTCCATACTTGAGAGAAAAAGTTTCTCTTCGAGCAAAAAGTTGTGAAAAATTTGCTGTAATCTGCAAATTTGTGGACCAGTAATACAAAATATCGATTCTTCTATGCATCACCATCCTATGACTTTGCAGGTGAAACTCTCCATATTCTTTCAATATGATGATACATAGGAGAAGGAGTATTTCCTTTTTCTCTTATTTCTAGAGGAATAGTGACTTGATCCAATTTGTTCTTTAGTGGGTCAAATTGTGGATCAGTTCTCACCATCAAGTAGAATCTCCCAGGAAGCTTGTTGCACCTCACTGAAGGAATTGAAAATTAATTAGAGAGTGCAACATGTTCATTGTCATACTAGGACCTTGTTCTTCTTCTATCATGTGGATCCCTAAAAACATTTCCAGTTCTTTTAATGATATTTTGGGCCCATTTAGGCTTCTAATTTGGAATAGGAGCTAGATATGGATCTAGATACTCTTGAGGCCCAATCTCAATCTCAATATTATGTTGATATTGTTGCTCATATTCTAAATCTGAAAATTTAGACAATATACCATTAACAAAAGGTGTATATATATATTTTTACCTCCCCTTTCGAATGGCAACTGAGGTTGTAATCGATCTAGGTATGGTAGAAAGTGTGAGAATTCATATTCCTTGGAGGCATGGTTTGCAACACTCTTCACTATAATATTCCTAGTTGAGATATATGTTATCTCCGCCGAGTTAGGACCAAATACTACTCGCTTTGGTGAGAAAGTATGTGCCATCTGGTATACAGATAACAAATTTGCAGCTATGCAGGGAACATATAGTACTTTTATGAACACTCGATGTTTTAACATGATAGAACACTTTCCTTCATCTCTAATTTGGGTATCATCACCCATGTAAATACTTGAACCATATGTAGTTTGTAATGAAGAGAATTATTCTATGGATGCAACCATATGATTGGAGTATCCTTGATCACTTAGGAAGGCATGTGACTCTGAACAACTAGAATTCTATACATGGTATATCTCATCATGATCTTCAGTCTCTTCTCAAGGGTTAGTATTCCTTGTTCCTTTAAGGAGGAAAATATTGTGTTACTCAAGGATTTTTGCCATTTGGTCAATGGTATTCTTCATACAATGACTATATGGATGAAATCCTCTCATACAGCAGGAGCATTGAGTCTTATCAAACATATTCTTCTTCTTGGAACCGAGGCTCCATTAGAATATTTATGATTCTCCTTTGGTTTCGAATAAGTATTTGTTGTCTCCTTCCCTTTTTTCTTACCTAGTTCTTAGGCATTTCTAGATTCGCCAACTAAGAGTTCCTTATTCTTGGAGGTTTAAAGCACTCCCATTTGAATCAATTTCTCTTGCTCCTAGATCAAAGAATCTCCAAAATCATCTAGAGAAGGCATATTCCAATCTGGAATGAAAACTCTTTTAGAATATAAATTTGAAACAAAGACTGAAAATTATGAGCCAAGCTTTCAAAGAATTGATAGCAGAATCTTCTCATCCTTGTTAGTTTTTCATTACATTAAGCTAGCATTATGATCTTAGGATCTTTTCACTGAGACAATAACAAGCACAACAATAAAACATAAGCACATCACAAGAGACAAGAGACACAAAGAGTTTTCCTCGGGGAAACCATAAAGGAGAAAACCCTGCAACTTCCTCTAAGATAGAATCAACACCAAAACAGTAAGAGGTCTCCCAAAACAGCAGTAGTCTTCTGTCTTCTTTCTAGGCCCAAAATTTCCTTCTCCAAAAGTGCGCCA
>LPNX011115529.1:269707-320573 GCA_001517045.1 Pseudotsuga menziesii | reverse complement strand
TCACTGCTGGATCATCATTATTGGATCTGGATCATCACTCGATCTGGATCAACACTGGTGCTATCTCATGATTCTTCTCGTCATAGGAAGTTCTACAGAACCAGCCCTTTTTCATGCTGGTTGTAGGCCTACCCTCATGTAGGTCTTCGCCCAGCACTTACATCTGACCTGCTCATCAGAAAGGCACGCCCATCACTCACATATGATCATGTAGTAAACTACAATCCCATCAGAAAGGCCCAGCACTCACATTCACCAGCATGATAGGACACACCTACTATCATCTGTGAAATGGCTTAGCACTTACAACCACTAACATGATAGGACAGACCTACTATCATCTGTGGAAAGGAACAACGCTCACATCCACCAGCATGGTAGGACACACCTACTACCATATGTGGAAAGGCTCAGCACTTATAATCACCAGCATGGTAGGACACACCTACTACCATCTGTGAAAAGGCTCTGCACTTACAATCACCAGCATGGTAGGACACACCTACTACCATCTGTGAGAAGGCATTGCACTTACAGTCACCAGCATGATAGGACACACCTACTATCATCTGTGAAATGGCACAGCACTTACAGTCACCAGTATGATAGGACACACCTACTATCATCTGTGAAATGGCATAGCACTTACAGTCACCAGCATGATAGGACACACCTACTATCATCTGTGACAAGGCACAACACTTACAGTCACCATCATGATAGGACACACCTACTATCATCTGTGAAAAGGCTCAGCACTTACATCCATCCAGGTGGGAACACATCCTGCTCACAATGATGGAAGGGCATGCACTCATATCTGATCACGAGGGGAACACATCCCAGCAATCATATCAGAATGCCCCCCAGTCCTCCTCGATTGAGCTACCTGGTAACTGGCTAGGTGCCTCCGTTCTCCTAGAGAATGGCAGTTGCCCTTACATCCGACTTGCTCGTCGAAATGGCCAACACTCACATCTGACATAGAAGGAACTTAATCCTTTAGCCATGAACATAATGGTTCAGCCCTTATATCTTATCAAGTGGGAACACATCCCTCTATCACATCAGAATGGCTACTCAGTTCTTACACTGAGTGTTCCTGGTAACTGACCAGGTGCCTCCATTCCTAGAATGGAAATTGCTCTTACATCTGTCCTGCTCGACAGAATGGCCAGCACTCATATCTGACATGGAAGGGAGCAACCCTACCATCATGACAGAATGGCTCAGCCCTTATATCTGACCTACTCGTTAGAATGGCTATGGATCTCAGCACTCATATCTTACAACGAAGGAACCAATCCTCTCACCATGACAGAATGGCTCAGCCCTTATATCTGACCATGGAAGGAACCAATCCTCTCACCATGTCAGAATGGCTATGGGTCTCATCACTTTCTTTGGGAGGAAGCCTCGATCTGGAGAACACCAAGTCTCTCTTTAAAGTACTTGAACTTCAGCCTAGCCAATGGCTTCATCAATACATCAGCTATCTGTTCCTCCGTCGCAACATACAGGAGCTTCACTACTCCTCTCTGCACCATATCCCTGATATAGTGATACTTGATCTCGATATGCTTCGACTTGTCATGAAACACTGGATTCTCTGACAACTTTATGCAACTCTGGTTGTCACAATGTATACAAGTAGCATCTAACTGGAGATCAAATATATCATACAGTAGCTTCCACAGCCATACTACCTCACAACTAGCTGAACAAGCTGCGACATACTATGCTTCAGCCGTACTCAGTGCCACACAGGATTGCTTCCTGCTAAACCAAGAGATCACACCTGATCCTATACTGAAGCAACATCCCGAAGTACTCTTCCTATCGATGGCACTGCCTTCCCAATCTGAATCAACATAACCTTCCAGGTTAATCTTCTGATTGGCATCGTACTTGAGCCCATAATCAATTGTACCCTTCAGGTACCTCAGAATATGCTTTACAGCAGTCAAGTGAACACTTCTCGGATTTGTCAGGTACTGGCTCAAGGTGTTCTCAGCAAAGCAGATATCTGGTCTCGTGTTCATCAGGTACATCAATGACCCAATCATCTGACGATACATCGTAGCATCAACCGAATCTGACGAAGCATCACTCAATAGCTTCAGGTTTGATTCCATAGGTGTGGCCATCGCCTTGCATTCCATCATCCTGAACCTCTTCAGGATCTCTACTGCATACTTCCCTTGTCCAAGGAAGATCCCATCTATACTTTGCCACACCTCCATACCTAGAACAGTCATTAGAGAGAATTTGAGGTCAAAAATTGGCCTCAAAAGGACCAAAATGTACTATAAAAATCAACCAATTACATTCTAGCAGATGACATCATCCCCCATGGTTGAGGTGGCATTGCATGAGTTAAGAATGCTTATTTGTCACATTTTCTATGGTGGATGAAAACCCATAGTTAACCAAGGTAGTGGTACAAGTACTTTTAAGTCATAAAGTGAAGTACTCACAATAAAAGTCATTTCACACTTTCTCATAAAATAATATTATTGTCATTTTCAAGTAAAGTACTCATAATTCATAAAAATGTCTTTTCACATTTTTTTATAAAATAATATATTGTCATTTTCATGTTTTTTAATTTTAAATTATATATTCACTCAATTGTATTTAATATCATAATGTCAAACTAATATATATATATATAATCTTGTACTTTTAAAATAAATTGAATTCATGAATGATATTTATATGAAAAAAATATGTTTATGCATATAAATTAAATTCATTTTTGTTTAATTTTAGTTACAAGTTCAAGACAAATAAATGCTAAAGAACAATAAATTTTTGGGAATTTACAATGAATCTTAGTCACATCATTGTAGAGTTATTTTATTAATTTTATTTATAGTCAATTTAGAAAAGTAACTCAACCATGGTTATTTATAATGTGCATAAAAAGTAGTGTAGGAGGTGAGTTGTCATATATACCTACCCCATAAAACCCCTAACTCATAATATTTTAATATATCTTATATTTTTGTAGTACATCTCTTAGGAGGCCCATTTTTGACCTCAAATTCTCTCTAATGAGTGCATCGACACATAACAGGAGCATCACTGGTCTTCCACCTTCAACCTTGGATCAAAGGTTGGAATCCACTTTAATCTCAGTAAAGCCTAGAATCATCAGTAATCTTCCCATCCTTTCGTACCATGTCGAACCTCAAGATCTTTTGCAATCACTCCCTCTGAAGCGTAGCATCATACTCCCTCTGTCTTCCGTACTCTATGCACTGAAACATTCTGTACTGGAGTGACAAGTAGTATCCATCTAGGATCACTCGATACTAAGATCCTCTATCTTGAACTTCTTCAAAAATTCATCTTGCACCCATCTGTGAGCTTGTCATCCTCTATCAACCTTGTAGCAAAGGTTAAGATATTCATCAAGCTCATCATGTATGTGTTATCCCATGGGTGTCTTCTAAACTCGTACAAGGCCTTCTTTCATTTGCACACATGATTATGCATGTCATGTGACTTCACTTCTATTAGCTGTAAATGTTTCTTCATAGACTATGCCTTCTCTTCGTGAGAAGTCTCATGCTACGAATCTTGCTTTGTATCCCATGATGTTTCCATCTACTGCATGATGGAACTATGAACTTCTCTTCAGGTCTCAATACTTTGCCCTGACATCATTCTTCTTGAACTGGTCTTCCATTTCTTCTTAGTTACTTCTTCTTGTCTGGAAGGTTCTGCATCAATGATGTCACTGCATTCATCATATTATTCTTTGTCTTAAAATGTCGTCACTTGTTCTTCGGAACAAGTCTTCATTCTTCTTTGCGTGTAGGTGATTATGTATGCGATCTTTCCTACAAGTCAAATGCATTTGTATGGCTAGAACATTTCATTAATAATATTCATACTGGCAAATACTTATGCATAAATATATGATCATGCAACTACTTTATCCAAAACAACATTCATCCATATCTCACTGAAACTTTCTAGATGCCTTCCATCTCTACCAGGACAACATTGAGATTGTGCACTAATCCAATATGTTAGCAAAGAGGTTTCATTCTAGATAAGTAGCAATGGATAATTTGTATAGCCCCATGAGCTACTTACCCATCACGTACATATTAGTAGTATTCTGTCATTAATGCAAACATCCTATCATGCATAATACAATAACTGAATATAAACAAATGCATAACAAAATAATATAATGAAATGACAATTGAATACTTATCTTTATTCGTTTCAAGGGTATACTCCTTCTTGAGCCTTCAGCTTCTTCGTCTTCTTCATTCATAATAGCATCGTTTCTTATCCAAAAGCTAAGGTGGATAAGAAGTTCTTCAAGAGTTGAGTTATTCATATTCCTCATTGCTTGAGGGATATTCTTTGGATGGAAAGAGCTTGATCTTCAGTTGCTCCCGCCTTCTCTTCTTGTGAGTTCTCTTTCTAGAGTCTATTGAAAGTAATCACTTCCTTCTAGCACACATTCCTCACATGAATGAATTCCACGATCCTGGGAGGCCATTCAAGGTGGCCATCACCACTTTTGCATTCTTCACTTTTTCTTTTACCGCTTCAAGTTGTTCCTTGATTTGAGAGACTCTTATGACTTCATGGTCTCTGCATTCTGGATCTTCGCATTCTTCAACTGGTTTCTTTAGGTCATATTCTGATTTCTGTTCTTTCCTTCAAATAGCTTGAAATTCTGGAAGACCTTCAACAGCTTTGCTTGCAATAGGTAGTGCTCTGTAATGCACGTGTGCAAGCCTTCTATGCCAAATCTCATTTGGCTCTACTGTTTCATGGATCAAGGCTTGTTCTGGATAGCCCTTCAATTTGTACAAGCCTCCTTCTTGTTTTCCAATCACTACCGCATCATCGATAGTATTTCCTTTTGGCCACATGATGACTTGACCATCTATGAATGCAACACGCATTCCTTTTGCATCAATGCTGAAATGGAGAGAAGGTTCTTCTTGAGTCCTGGAACAAACAATACTTCTTTCATTTTTAGAGACTTACCAGAGTCTAGCTTGTATGAAGATTCCCCACTACCTTTTATTGGATATTGGTAGTCATCTCCTAGTTTCACCTTGTGTGGTGATTCATGTTCTGACAGTCTTATAAAGGATTCCTTGAATCTCGTCATATGTTTGGAAGCCCCACTGACTATAAGCCAATCATCACTTCCATGAGTAATGTTACCTGTGAGAGCTGATATCAGAACGTATTCATCCTCACTTGAAGAATCTTCACTTTCATATCTGGATCTCTTTCTGGATGGTTCATCATCCTCTATAGCATGAGCATGATGTCTTCTTTGGCCTTGACCAAGTTCTTCTTGTGAAAGGCTTCTACCCTCGTCTCCCTCTGAAACTGGAACCTCCATACTCATGTAGGTGTCCAATCCATTTTCTTCAGAGAGATCATATACTTCCAAGCTTGGAATTTTTCAACTTCCGCAAGCTTGTCACCAAGCTGATGTGATATATCATATTGAAATGAGAACCTCAAATGGAAATAGCAAAGGATTAGATCTTACCGATTTGAAGTGTCCGTCCTTGTCCCGGAATTCGCTTATCTAGGGTTTCTCGTAGAAACCCTAATTTTAAAAACTTGGAATATTTCAGATATGATTGGACAAACAGATAGATCTCTTCAAATGGAGCTGTCCAATGTACTCCTTTTCTGAAAACAGTGGAGGGAAGCTCCCAGAACAGGAAGCCCTAATTTTCCAATTTCTTCTGCAGAAATGCCTGTTACTGTTTCTGTGAAATATCTGAAATTACTGCTCCTCTGTGTCTGACATTTCTCACTGAGGTAAAATCACATGTCCCTGATACAACACTATAAGTTTCATCAGAATTGGTTCCACCATTTGGGATTTATGATCCTTTTCCCAAGGTTCCCTGTTATAGGACTGTTTAGAACAATGAAGTTGTATGGCATGCCATGTGTCACTGGTTCATCTTCTGAGTCTGGTATTTGGACCAACAAAGGTACAATCCATACGATTTCTGGAACATCTTCAATAATTCCATTTGGATCTCTGTAGCTCGAGATATTGCAGATCTCCCCAGATGTCATGTTCAGGGATGAATTCTGGAAGAGGCTAGAACCCTAACTTGGAGAGATCATATCTCCTGGAGTACAGCGAATCTGAGTCTAATTATTGGACACAGGCTTTACCAGGATTTTATATTTGGTTCCTGAAATTTTCAGCTTCTGATACTTCTCCAATCGCGGAATATAGCGACTGTACCAAAACTTAGCAGTTTTAGTATTTAGGGTTTCTCCTAGCTCAGGGTCAAACTAGGGTTTGACTTTCCTGAAGTTTCACCCAACCAAATTTCTTGATCCAGGTCTCTAAACTTCTGTTTTGATGAGGAGAAAAATCCTATGCTGGTCTCACTCAAAAATTCATCTTCTGTAGAAAGCCCTAATTTCCACATCGAAGACTAAAAATGCTCGAAATCAAATTCCGCTTCGACAGAAAGATGCGCCCTAAGGAGGAGAGTTGTTCCACCTTACTTTTGCTGAAAATCTATGGAGGAATATCCATAAAATAGGAAGCCCTAGTTTCTGTAGCTGCACAATGTCTTGTTCTCAGGTTAGCTCTGATACCATGTTAGTTTTTCATCACATTAAGCTAGCATTATGATCTTAGGATCTTTTCACTGAGAGAATAACAAGCACATCACAAGAGACAAGAGACACAAAGAGTTTTCCTTGGGGAAACCATAAAGGAGAAAACCCCGCAAATTCCTCTAAGATAGAATCAACACCAAAACAGTAAGAGATCTCCCAAAACAGCAGTAGTCTTCTGTCTTCTGTCTAGGCCCAAAATTTCCTTCTCCAAAAGTGCGCCACACTTGAGAGAGCAAGTGATGTATTTCACAAGTGATAAATAGAGAGTCTCTCACTCTATATTTATATTCTTTCATTGAACTCAAGTGCACTCAATCATGTCGGCCCAACTAACAATTACTTACTCGAGCCTACACCTTAATTAGTGTATAATAACTCAAGTGCCCCAAAACTGTGGGGACTTACCTAATGACTTGATATGACTTGATTACATTATTAATCCTCCCGATCGGAACATCGAGGCATGATTACATGACTCAAATACATAACAGAAACATCCTGGAATAAACATCAGGTTACAATACATAAGATACATAGAAGAATACATTCCAAAGTTACATATACATCAACAATCCTTCCTTTCTATGCCACATTGTTTGCATTGTAGAACTAGAGCTTTGGATTTTGAAAATAATTGTTGAATAGTCTCGAAATTGTTGGGTTATCATGCAATGAGTTCATTCTCTAGAATATGGCCTCTAAGATAAAAAATTTTCCAAAAAAAGACTCAAGATTGTCCCATGATTCCTTTGGAGTTTTGAGTCCCTCAAGGTGAAACATAATATCCCTGGAGATATGAATGCACATGAAGCTGAAGGCTTCATCTAACTAGTTTAGAAACTTGGATTTCTTAACATACTACTCAGGATCATATTTTCTTCCCATTGTCAACCTAAACAACCCCTTTTTGCACAAGTCCATCTACATGTCTTCCCTCTAATTAATATAATTAAAGGGTGTAAGGATTCTAGGTGTAAGAGTAGAATAATTCTCCATTTCACTGTATTATGATCAATGAAATATTTCAAAAGCTACGTAGGCACTTGTAAAAAACCATTGCAAAACAAACCACTTCACAATCATATGTCAATTAAAACCTTTCCACCTCGACATGTGAACCTTTTCAGAGTTATTCACACCTGGATAGACTTTTCTCAACATAATCCAGAGGGAGAAATGCTATAATGCCAGGAATTATGTAGAAACTTAGCTGCTTCTAGTGCAAGCATGGAAGTTTCTGAGGTTTACTGCTAGCATGAACAGGACTCTGATACCATGTTAAATTTGAGAACCATATATATATGGAAATATGATATCTATTTGAAAGGAATTATGCAATGGAATAATTAAGATAAATGTAGACTGACCAAGGAATTCATTAAACAAATTTCAGATTAATCGGATAAGAATTGCTCAAATAATAACAACCTTAATATTCATTAATTAATAAATAATACAATGGTAGTACAATAATATAATTCAAATGATGTGGATAGGATTCAAATCTACCAACTCTAACTTACTATTTAGCTAACTCAATGTGGAAATATCACAGTTGGAGCTCACTAGTTTAACTTCGGATGTCTAAATTAGCTTACAATCAATTAACTTATAAGGTAGGTGGACAAAAGGTGCTACACTCCCTACATGCATGAAAAATTGGTGCTAGGATAACTAATAGTGATCTAATTCAAAGTAACTGGAGGATAACCTAGCATAATTGCTTATCTACCACAACCAACTAAACGTGACTGTTGGTGGCACTCAAAAGTGGGCTCCTATAATGTAGGGATTTGTCCCATAGGTGCATTGGAATATTCGGATCATGGAGAATTTTATTTGTTGATTCCATTATTTTTTTGTTCTTTCACTCTGTAATTCCATAGAGTCATGAATGAAGGCTTGTTCTGGTTGGCCATTCAACTTGTACATGCCTCCGTCCTACTCCCCATTATTGTTGCAACATCAATTGTCTTTGCTTTTGGACGCATGAGTACTTGGCCATTAACAAATGAAACACATAATCCTTTAGAATATATATATGAGATGGAGAGGAGATTCTTTTTCAAACCCGGTACATAGGGAACATCCTTCATATACATTGATTTTCCTGAATCCAACTTGTAAGAATATTTTGCACTCCCATTGATAGCATGTAGGTAGTCATCTCCAAGTTTCAACTTGTGAGGAGACTAATGTTCTGATAAGTTGATAAAATATTTTGTGTACCCTATATTTTTTTTTTGTAAGAAAGCACTCATACGGGATTTGAACTCATGACCTTCCATTTACAACTTTTCCTCTCAATTACTTATTAGCAATTTCTTCAACCCCATCAACATGTACCCTATCATTATTGTTTGTGTGATTTATTAATATTGAAAAATGTTTACTAAATAATCACATTCAAGTTGAATTTGACTTATGACAGTAAATTGAGGTTCTTTAATCCTCCCTAAGTAGAATTCCGTCCCCCTTGGCTCTCAGGAATTCCTAAGAAAAGGTTATAGTTTTCATATGATGGGGTGGTCGGGACCCTTGGAGTAGACTTCAATATTACTGATGTTCAAAACATAAATGGTCCCAGTACATTGTGCAAAGGATCCTAAGTTATCACAACACTCTCCCCTTTCATGATTTGGAATTATGTCAATTCTCCTCTTGTTCAAGTGACCAATAAAAACTTTGTCTTCACTATTTGTTGAGAATTTTGGGAAGATGTTAGTTAATGACCAATATGACTTGATTAGTTCACTAAAGTGGTAAGTTGAGTCATAAATAATGTCAAATAAAAAAGAATTAAATTACCTATAATAGTGGTATTTTTTTATTGCTTACCCACATATATTGAATTATTAGTACATTAATAATAATTATATGTTGTTTACATATTGATTTTTATGCATATATTTTAGTGTTCATTATATTAATGGAAGTATGTTGTTTACATTTTGATCTTTGTGCATTGGTTTTTTTTGCATTACAATAAGGGTATTTTTTTTACAAAAATCATATGATATTTCAAGTTAATTGACTTTAATTGAAATGTGTGTAATTTTCACAATCACCTATATTGCAAAAAATATAAGGTTTTGGGATTTCAACAAATAGGAGTATATGATATTATATTTGGCCATTATAGAATATGGGTTGATCCAATTATTATAATAATCCAAGAAACTATAAGTACAATAAATTCACATTTGATTGGATCTATTAAAAATTATGTTCAAGCTATGTCTCTTTCCATTAAGAGTCCACCACTTCTTTTACCTTCTATAAAGGTTGTTTCTTTCATTATACCTTCTTCTATAACAATTTATTTTTCACTTCATAAATCAATCAAAGTGATAAACCATTTAAATGGATCATGTTTAATTATTTTACAATAAGGTATGGAGCATGGAAAATATATCCTAAAATATGAAATGAGTTTCATTGGAATGAATATGTAAAAGTCTATTTCAGTTTCATCTATAAACAAACATAAATATAAAACAAAGTTAACTAAAGAAAAATATTTACGACTTCAACCGGATTTTCAAAAAAACTCTAATATTCATTTTATTGGGAAGCTATTTATATTGGTCAATGATTTGGGATCATTGTAACCTATCATGGATACAATTTTATATGGATATAAATGTTTTACTTGATAATTATTGAACTCATTCACAATAGCCATGACCATTGATACTCTATTTCAAGAACATGCACAAAGTAATTAGAAAAAATGTTTCATCATTTGTTGATTAAATTTTCGGGTGCAATGCCAATGATTGAAGAGTGGAAATTTATTATGACTCATATAAATTTTGTTTGGATTCTTCCATGAAATAATATTTTGATAAGGACATCAGTTTGTGATAAATGATGATGCAAAAAATCATAATAAGAAATTTGAGCTAGGTTGATACATACATTGAAGATATGGACTAATGGAGGAATAATCAATGATGTTCTTGAAGTTGTAGAACAATTTGTGTGTAACCATGGATATTTACCCACAATATGTTTTAGTAATATTTTGTAATTATGTGGTGGTTTCATGGGATAAATCATTCTCTCAAACTATTCCTATTACACATATCGAGAGAGGTAAGAAAAAACAACTTTCATTGATACTCGTATGGGGATTAACAATCCATAATTCATAGGGATTGGTAGTGGAAAACTATTATCATGTTTGTCCCTTGAACAAACCTTGAATGTGTTGGCCTTGACAAACACCTAGGGGGACAAAAAATGAATTAATTAATTTCCCTAGGGAATTTTGTTAATTTTATACTTAGCAGGCATGTACTAGGCTTGTTTCCAATTCTAGATTATTTTTTATGTCATTATATAATTAATTTACGAATAATACATGTGGAATTGAGTTTCCTTGTCAGGGGGGCGCATTAGGAAAGTCAACTTTCCTTGAATTACAAATTATAAAGTGACATGGAATATGGAAAAAAAAAACATTAAAAAAAAATATAGAAACTGACAAAAGCAAGGAAAAGTTGTCAATTCAAAAGTAGGAAACTTTGGATAAGGAAGGGTGCGCAATTTCGAATTTGGTTTAAGGATGCAAAGAAATGAAAAATAAATTTATTCACAAAATTGATAATTAAGTCAAGGATGGTGCATTTTCTATTCTAATGAGCAGTTACAAAATCCAAAAGTGCAGTAAAAGAAATTCGGCTAAAAGCAGGAAACTATAGGCCAAAGGATGGCGCAGTTTCTGTTTTGATGATTAGTTAATAATAGGGAAACATAATACCTGAATAATACATGTTAATTTCCTCAATGAGGGATAAATCATGATTAGGGTTAGGGTTTAGCAATTGGAAACTTGCTTAACAAGTGAAGGACTTACTCAACAAGTAACCCAAGTCACTCAAGATTTATTAAAGGGTGCTTCCAACTCCATTTCTAATTTTGGGTTATGATTATTTTGATGTAATGTGAATATTAGATTCAATATTGAGTGATTATGTAATGTTTATTTTTGAATTTTTTTTTAAATGACCAATTTTTTCACTTTTCCCCCAATTTTGACCTTAACTAGTTTTGATGTTTAGACCTTCAAATTGACCCAAATGCTTCCGAATTTTATCTTAAGGTACATGAATGATAATATAAATTAAATATAATTCTAATGTATGTTTTTTTACCTCCAAATTACTTCTACAAAATTGTTTAATGTTCTGTTCAAAGTAGGAGTCTTTACTAGAAAATTGGGGCTCCAATTCCCCATGGGTAATTGCGGGAAATGGCTTCACAAATGATCCCAAAGTAACTTGAATTTATGAAAAGAGGCTGGGTATGTGTAAGGGACATTTTAAAATTCTCATATACATCATGGTTCAGTTTACACAGGCTGTTATGACTCTTTCCAAAACAACTCCTAAGTCACAATTTCGACCCTTGGGGAAAATACACCAAATCTTCTCCCAATGCAATAAAAATGAGTAAAATGGATTCCAATGCTTAAGTAATGAAAATAAGACTTGGAATAAACATTAATTAAATTCCATACATCATACATGTATCATATATATATTCCTGCATTCAAAATAATAACCATTACCATGGCATATATCAAAATAGAGTGGAAATGATCATTGTTTGCTCCTTAAAAGTCATTTTGACATTCAAATCTTCGGAATTTTGACTTGAAATTTTTTGATAATGAATAAAAACTAATATTTAACTTATTACAATCATAAATGGACAATTAAAGGCTCTCCCAATTCGAAATCATCAGCATTGCAATGGTTCAGAACAAGATAGTGGGGAAATGACACTATTTTTTCATTGTTCAACATTTTTACATGAATTCTTTTTTGTATTTCGACCTGAGAGTATTATTAAAGTTAATTATAGATAATATAAATCAAAAAATATATAATTTTCATTATAATCTTCCCAAAATAGATCAATAGCTCACCCAAAGCTCAATCCCTCCATTTGCATGAATATGGTGTGAAAACTGAAAATAGTTGAGAGAGAGTGCTGCAATGTAAGAATAAACATGCTTTATTGTATCTTACACCTGCAAATAATACTCCATTAAATCTCCATTAAATACCTGAGTGGCATTTCCAACCACCAACTAGGATGGGAATCTTTCACCGTCAAAATTGGCTTAAGCAAGAAAACTAGTCATCCACTAGCTCTCACAATTCACAAATGAGAAAAAATATTATTATAATGGCTGATCCATGTATTTTATAAAAATTATTAGCCTTATAAGGTTCCAAATCCATCCATAAACCAAATCCAAGTCGAATTGGTGTGGCTGCTCATGCTATGCCATGTGGCCTCTCTCTTCACCTTCCCTCTTCTCCCAAATTTGAGTAGGAGCCTCTTGGCCTTCTCCAAATCCCAAATTCGACCTCTAAGATGCTATATTAAGTCCTGAAATTTAAATATGTCAATATTTTAACCTTCATATCTTACTTGTGTCATAACTGTCATAGAATCTCCATCATTGGTGTCATAGATGTCATAAATGTAAGGGGAATCTAGCCAAGTGTCCATGAAACTCCCATTTGGCTCTTCCTCTCCCATGTAAGTTACAATTCATCCCAAATTTGACCTATGAAGTATATGGAAAATTATATTAACCTTATAATTCATCCAAAAACATTATGATTCCCATATATTCGAATTTGCAAGAGAAAGATACCATTTACCATAGGAATTCTAGCTAGTGTGTGCCCCATAGTCTCCATGTGTCTTCATGATCCATTGCCACTTAAATTTTCTCTTGTATATTTAATAATCTACATTATTAAATATTTATCCCATTATAATGCCTAAAAATAATTTATTATCCCCCTTGTTCCAAATATCAAAGCTTCCACCCCCAACCTAGGAAACTAGTGATTTTCCTCCTTGGCAATTATTTGACTTTTAGCATCCCTTTGAAAACTTTCATGAACATGTAAAATGTGATTTGGCCATTGTAACCCAATGCAAAATTTGGGATATTAAAAATCCTCCCTTCCTAATATTGCTTGTCCTCAAGCAATTTCAAACATGGTTGTTGAAGAACCTACTTTCTGTATGATTCTTTGAAGTTGTCACTGAGCTGCCCACCTTGAGTATTTGAGATTCCATGAAGATTTCAGAGAGGAACCACCATTCTTTCTACTGCACTACTCTGATTAACATCACCTTATTAAATGGGGAATCCATCTCCCATACTTCTTGTTTCCCAAAGAATTTGAAATCAATGGGACTAAAAAATATCCCAGGGCCCCATTGCTTGCATTGCACTCCAACAATTAAGGGTGCTCTCCAACCCATACCATTTGGAAAGAGAATTCCTGGTTCCCATTTTCTTTTATGCATTCTTCTGAACATCATGAGTGCATAATATATATCATCAAATTATATATCAACATAATAAGAATGCACATCAAGGAAGTGCCTCACCAAGAAATCATGAAAGTGATTATGCCTCCCAGTGAGTAGACTACCATTTTCCAAGTGCATACATGTTTCAAGTGACCAACCAAATCTGCTCCAATGACATAGGTGAGGATCCCATGTCCTATAATTCTGCTCCCAAATAATGTAATATGCATCAAAATAATAATCAGCCATTTTTTATTTCATCCAAGAAGTGAATGAAGAACCTCCACCAAAATATGAACAAAATAAGGAGCAAATAAAACACAAAGACTTCAAGTGTCTCAAATAAGTCTCATCAATACACCCATGAATATGTATATCATCATGAAATAACAGAGAATTTTTCTACTAATAATAATGTTCCTCATTCATATCCCTCTTCACCCAAGTGTTGGATGAAGTTCCTCCAACATCAAATGAACCAAGTGTTGAGCAAGAAAAACCATGAATATTCAAGTGACTCAAATGAACATCATAGGTGCACCCATGTACATGTGTATAATCATAATTTAAACAAGGATGCTGCTGCAAATGTAAATAATATGCTTCTCTAATAATTCCATCATGAAACAGAGAAATAGAATTTCCATGCTCTTCATGTGGCACCATCAAAAAGAAACCTTTCACCCATACTTCCTTAGGATGTCTGCTACAAAATTTAGAAGTGTAGGATGTAGGAGAAAGAACCAACTCACCCAAATTATCAGTAAGTGAAAAATTGTCATAATGTGAAGTATCCATAGGGGTAGGATTATTCACCTCCCTAGAAAATGAAAAAATTTCCTCACGGGTTGGTTTCAATGTAGTGGAATCATGCAGTTCTCCAAAAAGTGTGTAACCATTATCGAGAGGCAACTCAAGTTCCTCTTCCACCACAACAAGTGCTTGGGTATCATCACTATAATCCTCAAGCACATCAAGAACCTGCAATTTTTCATGTTTCTAATGATCCATCATGTCATGAGAATCCTCCAAGCAATCTACCTAATGAAAATTTGAAACATTGGAGGAAAAACAAGTGTCTTGCAACTTTTCAAGAAGTTGCTCAGTTTGAATTGTGAGCTTATAAATAAATTCATTATTGTTCAAGTAGGATTCATGTAACCATTAAATAAGCTCAATGAAATTTTTTCTATCAAAAATAAAATACATGAAATTACCTTTTATGTTGCACATTGCTCTTTGAATCTTCTCCATGTCTTTAAGGAATGATGGCTCCTCAAAGGAAGTAGCTCTCTAACAAAAATTTGATACCAATGCTTGAGTGTCATGGAGTCTTCTAAGGGCCTCTTGGATATTATTTTCATTCATATTTAAGGACCCTTCAAGAAAAAGAGGCTCCTACAAATGAACCTCCTCATCTTCTTCCTCCTTGATTGGACCAACTTCATGAAGCTCAAATGGTGATGGGGAAGTTGATCTTGTTTCTTCTTCAACTGCTACAAGGTCTTCATTTTCATGTTTAATGGAATTTTGGATTGCAGAAACATTTTGAAATATGATCTCTATGTCACCAAAATAGAGTTGTGAGAACCCATCAGTAGGTACTCCTTCATAGTTCAAGCATCCATCAGTAGATGCTCTTTGTTTCATTTCCAAGGTAGCATGTGTCTCAAAATTATCTTCAGTATTTTCAATAAAAACTTATTTATACTTATGTGATGTCTCTTCATAATTTTTAGAGTCACTTGGGAGTGAATTTCGATCATATTCATGTACTACTTCTTCTACTCCACCTATTTCAGAACTAGGTGGTTCATGGGTCTCCTCCTTTTTCTCCTTCAAACAAGCTAATGCATTTTTCTCCTTGGTTTTCTTAAAATCAATATATTTTTCCCAACTTTGGGTAGCCAAAAATTCAAATAATTTCATAATATTCTTGGTCATGTCTTCAAGGATAGGTTCCATACTTTTTATTATCTCCTTACCATCATATGAGGTTTTCTTTTCATGCGTAGTCATAGTTTCCAAAAAAATTGCCTTCTTCTCCTACTTTTGTTTTTCCTCTTCAACAAAAGCACTTTTGGGTTTCAATATATAATGGTGGTCCCTAAATTATTGTAATAATAAATATAATACCACATCAGGTGCTAATATCATGCTCTTATACCACTGTAATGTCCCTTTTTGAATTTTGTTTTAAATGACCAATTTTTTCACTTTTTCCCCAATTTTGACCTTAACTAGTTTTGATGTCTACACCTCCAAATTGACCCAAATGCTTCCAAATTTTATCTGAAGGTACATCAATGATAATGTAACTTAAATATAATTATTATGTATTTTTTTTTACCTCCCAATTAATTATAAAAACTTGTTTAATGTTCTATTCAAAGTAAGAGTCTTTACTAGCAAATTGGGGCTCCAATTCGCCCTAGGTAATTGCCGGAAATGGATTCACAAATGATCCAAATGTCACTTGAATTTATGAAAGAGGCTGGGTATGTGTAAGGGACCTTTTTAAATTCTAAGGAATGGTAAATGGTAACTTAATTTGTTGGAAGTGAAGGTTCATTCCTAGTTGGCACGGTTGGGACACCCATAAGCATGGGAGTAGACTTCAACGAAGCTGATTTCGAAATGTAAAAGGACATAGAATACAATTTATTAGGTAAATAATGATATATGTCAAAAAAATCGCTCTTGCATGCTTCCCTTATCCCTCTTCCATTCCCATTTTTGTCAAGAATGCCCACAATTTACCTTGCATAAAGAAGTGAATGGTTTAATTGTAAAATTTCATTTCATATTCTAATTCATATCAGTAGGATAGATAATATTTTTATCTAATTTTATATCAGATATATAAGAGTGGTATCAGACCTCTTTCCTTGGATCATCCTGTGGAAATACAGGTCTTTGTTGAATAATATTGTAAATCACGAAATCAAGTTGCAACTATTAGGCTCCTAGCAATGATCGTTGAAGAACTTGAGCAGTATGGATAAGAAAACTATGAAGAGCCCTTAGGAAGTACCTCAGGTAGATTCATTAGGGATGATTTTTATGAATTATTTGTTCCATGATATCATCAATTCATATTCCATAAATATACAAGTGTCATTGGTCAAATGTTTGGTGGAAAGAACTCTAAGGAATCTTTCCAGTATTTCATGGAACACTATGCTTTAAAAAAATATATAAGGGAGGTCTTACCTTTTCGAGATTTCTGCTACATGGGGATACATAATTTGTTCAAAGATCAATACTATCAATTAATCCTAGAAAATATTGCACATATGGTGGATGAAGTGTGTAAGAAAGTGGGGACTAGATGTTTTCCACCTAGAGAAAAAATAGATAAAGAGGTGAAGCCTATGCTATGGAAAGAAGAGATCCAAAGATTCGTTGGTTCTAGAAAAAGTAGGAAATAGGAGGGTGAGGCCCTAAATCCATTATTAATCAGGGAAAAGGACCATGATCCACTTATTTATTCAAGTGGACAAGAATAGGAAGAGACTCTTGAGGTGGAGTGCAAGTCACTGCAAGGTCATTGCATAGGAGAAGAAAGTAAAGATGAATGCACTTCCATATTCTTTGTGGGTGATCTTCATATCACTGTTAAGGGTTTGGGTTCATGTAAGGGTGGTGAGACATATTTTGGAGCATATCCAAAAGAATTTCATAAATCATATTTATAGTACCTCTTCAGCTACATAATGAACAAGAAGACAATGCCACACCAAGTGGGTGTGAATCACAAAATTTGGTGCAAGATAAGGCCACCATAGTGTCCCTACATGAACAACATGTATGATAAGGGTTCCTATTTTTTTAGCAGACATGTTTACTTACAACCACCTAATCCATCGGAATATGAAATGTCTTCACTTGAATATGAGGGATACAAAATGAAGGACCATTGTGAGGGAGATGAATTCACTTGTAGTTTGTCTTTTGATTATCACAAAATATTTGCAAAGGAAGATGTTGTTGTTAATCATGATAAGGACTATTTTGTATCGAGTATAAAATAAGAACATAGATTAGATATGAAATCATCATTTGAACATCCTAATGAAGTGGAAGAAAATCCCACACTAGTTGGGTGTGAAGTAGAAAAATTGGAGGAATAAATCATGCAAAGGGATGAAAACAGTTCAGATTTTTGCATTCCCCTGCATCATGATGAAGTTCCAGCCACATAGGAGGAGAGGCTTGACATCAGTGAGAATTAAATCCCACTATAATCATTGCATATATCTATGAACAGTCTAGTCTTGCAAGTGGGAAAGAAGAAACAAAGATTCATGAAGAGAAGTGCAAGTCACTGCAAAATAATTGCAGTAAATATGAATGCAATGATTTTCCTCAATAACTCCACTCATTTTCCTATCCCTTGAAGATGGACGAAAATAATATTAGAGAGCCATTACACCTTCTCCATGATACGCATGCTTCAGTGTCACACCAATGTTGGATAATTTCTTCATCAATATTCTCTTGAAGCCAAGGAGGATATTCAGAAGGCATTGTATAGAATATAAGGTGACTTCTTACCATTGCTTTTTGGTATATATGATTTGTTTAAGTTTTTTGATGTGTTTCATGGAGAACCCTTGAAGGATGAAGAATATATTTGCAATATCACACAATATTTTTTGATCACCCAAGATTCCTTGAAGGGAACTCAATGTGCACTCTAAAAGTCCAAGATGGAGATAAAGCGACTTCATGAAAAATTCCAAAGATCACACTTTCCCTCCTACACACCATTAATCCATCCTCCAAGGCTGATTTCATTCTTAATCATATGGAGGAATCTCATGAGATGGTAGATCATGAGATGCATTTATTTTTGCATGTGCTTGAGGACTGTGCACACAATATTGAGGAGAACCAAGAACTTGATATTTCCCAGATAAAATTGAGTTTTTTTTCTAGAGAAAGTCTCTTCTCCATGGAAGAGACATATGAGATCACATTGGTTGTATCATCGAGTGCAAAATAATATGCAGCCATAAATTTGGTGGATGATTATTGCAGAGATTTGATTCACAGTTCTTCACCCCACGGTTCTATTTCAGCCACATCAAGTGGGGATGAAAATTGTGAAAAGTAATTTTCCCTGTTTTTGCAACATGAGGAGCAGGAGGCTCTCCTAGGTGTCCATGATGACTTGAAAAATGCACCGTTACCTTCCCAACATAAACATATGCACATATTTCTACCATTTGATTCCATTCATCAAAATATGGATTGGGTGGAATATTGCATCTCACACATGGAGTATTCTTGTAGAAAAAAATATGTTAATGACCAGTGGAAGGCAGGTGGAATCTTATTGAGAAGCATGTCTTGTACAAGGTGGCCTTTGTGGAGGAAATACACACATTTGGATGGATGCTTGCACCTTTGACCAGTGGTAGAGATTTGAGCCATTGTATGTGTTCACATGGACCTTTTGGTTGAAGTGTCTCTGCATTCCCTTGTTGGATAACGAGACACATATTTGTATTTCCTTCTTGCATTATTGGAGATAATTCGGATGCATCATCTTATGGTGAGTAGTTTGGGAATCCTTTTTCATTGGATGAGTCCTCTGTTTACTGGGGTTGTACATGGAACTCACACATATATAATTGCAATAACAAATTGCAAGCTTCAGTGCTAGTGTGCATTAGGTACATAAAGAATTTTATGTTAGGTGGCGAACTCTCATAGATTTCCAATTTTGCATTGGTATTTTTCAATTTACACTACAGTGGTATGAGTTCCACATCATGAAATTCATTTTCTTTTATGATAAATTTTTGTGGTGGTTACTGATGTTTGGGAGGATGCAAATAATACCATGGGATCCTGAAATTCTTAAGAATGACATATTTCCAAGAGGGGAAATAAAAATTGGATCCTCGTAGAAGAGGCAGTGTGATATAGGAATTCTACTCAATTACCTTAACCCAGTTGACAATTTTTTTGAAACAAGTGGTCATTATAGAACGAAATATGATCAGAGTGGTGCACTAGAAACATGGTGGAAAACTTTTGCAGCACTCTGGAATGCTTCTTCCTAAGGACAAGATGAATTGGGATGGGAGGATTGTCATGCCCATATCTTGAAGGTAACTTGAATTTTTTGACCTTGACAAACACCTAGGGGGGGGAAGGTTAATTAATTAATTTTCGTTCGAAATTTTGTTAATTTCATACTTGGGAGGAATGTACTAAGTTTGTTTCCAATTCTGGATTATTTTTATGTCATTATTTAACTAATTTACAAATAATACATGTGGAATTGAGTTTCCATGTCAGGGTGTGCATTAGGAAATTCAAATTACGTTGAATTACAAATTAGAAAGTGACATGGAATCTAGAAAAAGAAAACAGCTAGAAAAAGATAGAAATTAACAAAAGAAAGGAAAAGTTGTTAGTTCAAAAGCATGATCCTTTGGCTAAGGGAGGGTATAGTTTCCAATTTTGTGAAAGGATGCAAACAAAGAAAAAATCACCTTAAGCAAACAATTGTTAATTAACTCAAGGAGGGCACGGTTTCTATTCTAATGAGCAGTTACAAAGGATAAAGTGTGGGAAAAGAAATCAAGGTAAAAGAAGGAAACTATGGGCCAAAGGAGGGTGAATTTTCTATTTTTATGAGGACTTAATAATAGGGAATCATCATACATGAATAGTACATGATATTTCCTCGAGGAGGGAGAATTCATGATTAGGGTTAGGGTTTAACAAGTGGCAACTTTCTCAACAGGTGAAGGATTCCTCAACAAGTCACCCATGTCGCTCAAGGTTTATTTAAGGGTGATACCAACTCCATTTATAACTTTGTATTATTATTGGGTAGATATTATGTGAATATTGGATTCAATATTGAGTGATGATCCTTATCTCTCTTGGGTGATGCACCCCAAGTCCCATGTTCCTATCTCCCCATCTTCTTTGTAGGTTCTATAGAAGCTAAGGAGAAGCCATATAGAATTTCATTTTTGTTATGATATCAACTTTAATAAATTAATAGAGTGTTGTTACAGGTTATAAATCCATTCCCATTCCATTGCAGCACCAATACAGAGATTGGGATACTCTCCCATTTGAATCTCAGATTTCTTTCCAATCTTCCCTTGTTTTTTCAAGAAATTATTGATCTAAATTTATGAGGAGAGGGTGATGTATATGTAACATTAATTGATTTTATTATCAGTCCCTGATATTGGTTTCATAATAGTACCAAATTTGTTGTAGAGTTCGTATAGTTTTTCATTCAAATTTTACCTCGAATTCTAGTTTTCTATCCTTGTAATGAAGTCTAGATTAATGAATGCAGATATGAAAATATTCTGAAATTAAATTCAGTCCTAAATTCTCAATATTTATGCAATATTACATTTCTTAAATTATTCCATAGTTTCAAATGATTTTGATTTACTTTTGAGAAGCATTTCAACACCCTAGCCAAAAATGCATGAAAAAATGACTAGTTTTATATTTCGAATGAGTTAGAGGACTGAAACCTTTCGAATATTTATTTATTTCACTTATTAGAATTTATAATTCACTAACATCATATTGGAAATATTCCATGCCTGAAACTAAATTTTAGCAACCTTCTTCCTATGTTTGGACTCCCTAGAAGTCGATCCTAGAGTGCAGTCTAAGGGACTCATTTTTCCTATGCAATTTCCTAAACATCTCACATCTATTATAAAATTGCATAGGAATTTATATACTATCATATAAATTCATTTCAGATCCATATCGGTTTCCTTAGCCACTGGTTGTTGCAAGTGAAGGTGCATTCCTAGTTGGCACAATTGGGACGCTTAGAAGAGTGGGAGAAGAATTCAACGGAGCTGATTTCGAAACATAAAAGGACCCAACATAAAATGTCTTAGGGAAAGAAATATCTCTGTACAAATTTTTTCTCTTGGTTTCTTCCCTTATCCCTCTTCCATTCCTAGGTTTTCCACCAATTCCCAAAATTCACCCCGCATAAAGAAGTGAATGGTTTAATTGTAAAATCTTATTTCATATTCTAATTCATATCAGCAGAAGAGATAATATTTTGATCTGATTTCAGATCAGGAATATTACAAATATGCTATTAATATTCGGAAGCAAGAGAGGTATATTATGATATTTAGTAATATCTCAAGTTAATTATTTGAATGGTATTCAATTTCAACCTCCATTTCACATTATTGATATGAAAAGATTCCAAAATAAGTAGGTGTGGCTATGCGAAAATATAAATTCATCTTAAACACATACATATGCATAATGAGTATCATCTATAAATTGCATGTAACCAACCATGGTGAAAACCAATCTAGATATGTATCAACTATGGATCTACCATTTGGCAAGGTGGATAAAATTCTTTGATGTGCAAAAATCATCACTTTTACACATTAGGAAAAAGGTTTTCACCTCAACGGAATTTATCCATTATTATGCATACTAGATTCAATTTCAAGATGGATGCATTCTATTTTTTGGTTTTGGTAATATTATGCAACATTATGTTACGTTACAACATATACCCCATATTGGGATGTAAAGTGCATCATCACACAAGAAGGAAAACTATAAATACTATCAAGCTCATAATGTGGCAATGTAAAATAATATTGAAATAAACCTTTCAATGTTGCAATGCAACAGAGTATTGGAAACAACTCTAAATTAAACATCTTAAATTATTTGTCTTCTCATTTCCAAATGGAATTTCGCAAGAAAATAACAAGTCTCATTTATTCCAAACATATATAAAATTGAATGGGTGTTATAATAAAATAGAAACCCTCAAGAACATGTTGATGTGACATAACACCCTTCATGAGAATTGCAACATCACATAAGAATTGAGGAATATATAAATTTGACCTAAATAAAATTATATGAATGTCATAATGCTCTACATAACCATTGTGGAATGTCACAATCCATCATAGACCTTGTTAAGGAATGTTGTGATAAAAAATCCTTTGAGTAAAATGAAATTGAAACATAACTTTTAATGAAAAACACATATGACATAATAATTTGACACAAGTCAATAGATGAGTGTTGCAATGTGACATAATCTTTGAGGAATTTTTCAATCTAACATAACTAGTGAGAAATTCTATAATGTGTCATAAATCTTCTTGATTGTTGCAATGTGCAATAAACATTAATAAATGCATCAAATAAACATAAATAAAACAATACATTTTAATGTGACAAAACTCTTATTGATTGTCACAATGTGACACAAACATTGAGGACCATATAAATTCTACGTAAGTAAACCAATATTAAATGTATTATTGTGAAATAGATGTTGTGGCCAAAATATACATAATTTAAATACTATCATCTTGAATAAAATACATTCATCACAAGGAAAAAACTTAATCTTATGAAATAAATTTTATTCCACAAGATTTACATTTTTTTAACCTTAACACTAAATGTAGCCCTAAAACGATTATATTCCAAGAACCCAATTGTTTTCTTACATAAATACAAATATATCAAAAAAATAGAATATAGATAAGGATGATCAATAATTCATAGCTCAACTCATAAGTTAAACTTACAAATGCACATTAAATTTGGCATGTTGCCCATCCACTCAACAACAACTCTTCATGAACCCTACATGGGAAATCGTCATCCTCCCAACTAAACTCTCGTACATAGAGTGAGAGGACCTAATCCATAACTTTACAAAACCATCCACATACCAGAAACATAATCCTATCCTACCCTCAACTGTCGAACCTCCATATCCTTCCTATCTTGTTGGAATATATTAAAACCACTCATAACTTGGGATAAAATAATTAATCATTATTTGATTAATTATTCACCCACTAGCTTAATTAGTTGGCATCCAATTGCACCTTAAAATCAATACATGCCATCTATATCCTAGGAATGCTTTATTTCTGATTCTGGTTTGATCTTGACCACCTTTTGACCATCCAAAATTAGTATACAACACTTTACAGTAGATTCTTCTTTATTCCGTTTTTCCTGCTTTTCTATGGATAAGGTAAAGCTAGTCAAACTAGGAAACTGGGTCCTTTTGTTTCCAACCCATACTTCATTACTTTTCCTTTATTTTCTAGGATTATCATGTGTTTTTTCCATCTCCTTGAAAACTCACTCGTGCTTTTTCTAATTCGTGAGGTCCTTGATAGATTTAGGAAGTTCTTTAGCCACATATGGGGGTTTGCTATATTTTGGTAAGTCATCCTTTTTAAGATTTATGAGTTGTATCCATAAAACTATATTTTACTATGATGGATTTACTATTTATGTGCACTATTATTCATCATTATCCAATGGAAGGATACACACCAATATTCATCTCTTCATTCATGTGATTCAATATCTTTTCTTCTCTCTAGTTTTCTTGTGTATGCTTATGAGAATTCTTAGTAGAAATATCTATTTCATGTCCTTATTCTTATAATAATTTCTCATAGAATTGACATATTATTTCTACATGGTATCATAGCAGCAAGGTTGATCAAGTTCTACAGAGTTGAGGAGCTCATACAGTCTCCTATCCCTCTCTAAAGAAGAGCTTGTCTAGCTTACAAGATTTTCTCCTAGTTTTGTTTTGTAGGTTGCAAAGAGTATCTCCTAGAGAATATCAATAACCTAAATATGGATTCAAAATTTCCTCTATTATCTCCTTTCAACTATGCTTATTGGAATCCCTATATGAGCGCATGCTTGAAGAGGCAGTGTCTCTTTGATGTATCCATTGGTGCATTGAGCGAAACTGAGTCTTATGAAGAGAAGATTGATTGGATAAATAATTGTGATAGAGATTATGGAATTATTTTTTTGGCAATGTCTCCAAATATATATGATCTCATATATTATTGTCAGTATCCATTTGAGCTTTGGAAGAATTTGGACAAATCTTTTGGTTTGCAGGAAATAGAAGATGAAGCATGGAGCGAACCCAACATCTCCTCTTGTTCTCTCTATAAATATTTCTTGGCCTCTACATTCTCTGATGAATTTTATCATAATGAATAATTTTACCATACACTTCATGTTTCTTCAACTCTCCTTGATTCTAATGCTTCCTCCTTCAATGAAGAAGCAAATATTGAAGAGCCATATTTTTCTGTGTCTCTTGAAGGTGATTTTTCTTCTTGTGATAATAATGATGAAAAAGAACATATGGAGCTTATATTGATATTTATGATGATCCTATAACCCATTCATTTTTCTCTATATCTACTATATTATATCCTGAGATCTATGTGCATGACTCTTCACACTTTGTGCATACCTCTCTCATTGATGGTGCGCAACCCAGTGATTTCCAGGATGTTTGCTTAGCCAAATCAAGCCTTATTTGTGTCATACGACTTACCTTAATTGATATCATGTGCTTCATAATTTTTTCCTTTGTTCTTGGCATCAATAATAAGAACCACCTNTTCTTTCCTCCTTTCATACAGAGGATTCATTACCAATGTATTCCCATGAGTCTATTGATATGCTTATATGTGATCCTTTGGATTCTGATTTAGAAGAATATTTTCATGTTGATACACATATCATATTACCATACATACCATGTACCATGCCTTTTAATAATACTAAGACTATACAAATCCCAAGTTCACTAGTTGATTCCTCATTGGTCTCTTATGTGGTGATATTTATCTTACATGGTTTGAAGTCTTTTCTATAATTCAGTGGATGGTTATCCATGACCTTAGTCATATTTGGACTGATATAAAACATTTTTGGATCTGTTATAAACACTTATGGTTTATATCTTATGCCATCCATCATTCATTTTTTTACACCTATCAGTTTTCCCCAGTTGCTCATAATTTTCCTAGTCTAGCCCTATATCCTCATGGAGCCACCAAATCCTTTGTATTTTCTATTCCATATGCTAATGATTCTGATATATCATAGTTTTATTAGCCTAATATCATATCTATAAAGGTGCTACATCATATTGGAATATTGACATGTGATTCACATCACAATTTTGCAGTGACTAAGGGAATTGGGTGTGAAATAAATTGTCTTAATTTTTGTTCTCTTTGGAAAGGAGTATGCACAGATCT
The DNA here is from genome assembly GCA_001517045.1 of Pseudotsuga menziesii. Classification (NCBI taxonomy): domain Eukaryota; kingdom Viridiplantae; phylum Streptophyta; class Pinopsida; order Pinales; family Pinaceae; genus Pseudotsuga; species Pseudotsuga menziesii. The sequence continues at coordinate 294,468 of LPNX011115529.1, read as the reverse complement.
CTTTTCCATTTCAAATTATGTTTGCAGATACAAGTTTAACAGCAGTAATAAACATTAATATAATTCTCCTACTTCATCATTTGATGATATACAAGGAGTCTCTCCTCTTCCTTCTTGCAGGTTCTACACTCTAGCGCATGATCACGAAGTTCATGATTTCTTTAGCAAGTCCTTCATCTAGAAGAAGTTAATTCGACTCATTAAAGTGAATATCGATATATATTCAAGACATATTTAAAAAAAAATTCCTTGTCCTATATTGAGGGAGTATTTTCCCGATGTGGTTTTTCCTCTTTCCTCATTTTTCTGGACATAATAATTGTTAAAGGGTTACCATAGCCTTGTTGTTCGGACTTATATGCATCCATATTTTTTTCCATACCATAATAAAGTCACACTTATAGGATTTATTGGAATATATTAAACCCACTCATAACTTAGGTTTAAATAATTAATCATTATTTGATTAATTATTCACCTACTAGCTTAATTAGTTCGCATCCACTTGCACCTTAAATTCAATACATGCCATCTATATCCTAGGAATGATTTATTTCTGATTCTGGGTTGATATTTACCACATTTTTACCATCCATAATTACTATATAACACTTTACAGTATATTCTCCTTTATTCTGCTTTTCCTGGTTTTATGTGGATGAGGTAAAGCTAGTCAAACTAGGAAACTGGGTCCTTTTGTTGCAAACCCATCCGTGATTAATTTTCCTCTATTTTCCATGATTAGAATGTTTTTTCCATCTCCTTGACAACTCACTCATGATTTTTCCAATTCATGAGGTCCTTGATAGATTTGGGAAGTGCTTTAGCCACCTATGGGGGTTTGCTATATTTTGGTAAGTCATCCTTTTTTATATTTATGATTTGTCTCCATACAACTCGATTTTACTATGAGGGATGTACTATTTATGTACACTATTATTCATCAATATTCAATGGCATGATACACACCAATATTCATCTCTTCATTCATGTGATTCAGTCTCTTTTCTTACTCGTTTTTATTATTTTCCAAGTTCCCATAACTTGGAAACATGTCCAAATGAAATATTAACCATACAAAATTTCAATAAATAGATAAAATAAACCATAATTATTTATTTTTATAACTGTGTACTTAATCTAAGCCATAATTAATTTCTCATAATTAATAAGTTATTTATTCAAGTTCTTATGAATCTTGTTACCTTATAATTCTATTCATATAAACCTATATAATCTAATAGTATTGTGTAGGATTATGACCCAATTGTGTGGCCATCACGAGTGTGTCCCATGACTACACTATAACCATTACACTCCTCGTAGAACTAATGAAATATGTGTTGGAGGGGTGTTACAATAACTATTAAGGGATTTCACAGTCCACCATAACTCTTGAGAAATGTTGCAATATGACATAACCCTTTATAAATTTTGCAATGAATATTTACCATTTAGAATCATATCATTTTGAAATAAAGTCAACAAACATGAATAACATGATGTGAAAAAACAAAAATATCAACATGTTTGTTACATTGTGATACTACCATTAAGGAATGTTTAAATCCTAAACAACTGAACTAGGATAAATATTTCAATACGATGACCATATTATCATATTATTTAATAAACTTGAACAAATCATGTCAACATTAGAATACTACAATCTATATGATGAACATAACTTAATTTAATAACCTATGAAATTAATACAACCTTAACAACAATTATAGACATAACTGAACCATGTTGATAATCAGAACATGCCATAACCATTTATGGATTCTATAGTCCAACATAGTTCTTGAGGAATGTTGGAATATGACATAACCCTTTATGAATGTTGGAATGAAACTATACATTAAGAAATATATCAACTTGACATAAGTTACTCAAGATGAATACTCCAGTGTCACCTATCCCTATTTGTAACATCATTACTGACATAAATCAACAAGCATGAATATCACAATGTGAAATAACCATATCATCATATTACTTAATATAATTATAATAAAAAGAAACAACTAGGATATTACAATTTATATGATATAGTTAACTTTATTTCATAAACCATAAAAGTGATTCAACAATATGAAAACTATTATACATAAATTAATTACCAATATGAACATCACATGTGACATAACTATGGATATATGTAACAATCAAACATAAATCATTAATAACATTGCAATGTGAGATACCCCTCAGCAGTGTCACAAAGCAACTTTATCATTGAGAAACATATTGTATTAAAATGTAAGTTAACCAATATTAACAATGCAACCTCACGTAACCATAGTAATAACCTCTTACATAACCATCAACATCGATATTAGTCCAGAATGGCCAACCATACTCAACCAGTGTCAACCATAGTCATCTAATTACTTATAAAAATGAATAACCATGTTTTCCTTAATATTCGTTATTTTCCCACTTCTATCTCACTCAAGCATGTGTTTATATGTGTGTGTGGGGGGGGGGTTAATAATAATGGAGTGACTGTGTGTGTGGATAGGTAGGTGAGTGTGAGTGTGTGTGTGGGAGTGTATCAAGTTTGACATGGAGAGTTAGAAAAGTTTGCACTAGTATGGAAAAGGTGGATTGATAACATTTTTTCTTACATCAGAAATAGTAGTGACCCCATGGAAAGGTATTACATTTGGGACATATAAGGGAAACGTATAGTGGAAAGGTATTATATTTGTTTTATCAAACCTTGATCTTCATGGCATTGGGTTATTTAATTATGCCACGAAATAAAACCATGCTCAATGTGGGTAGACCAATGTTTCGTTGAAAAAGTATATGGTTTATACCCATGTTGCAAGAATTCTCAAGGAAAACTATTATGTTGATATTATAGAGTGTAGATATTCCTATGATAAGCGTACAATAGAATTATTATAGATATCATGTGATCTTTCTATAATTATGAACATAATTTACGCTAGTTTTTTCGATGTGGTCATTATTGCATAATATTTTAGGAGCGTCACTTGTTTATGTGGAACCACGAGATATTTTCTCATTTTTTAATTCCCAAAATTTGATTCCGAATCTATGTTGGAAAAAACCCACCAACAAAGCCTTGTCGATAGGGATTATCACTCTGTCGATGCCCAACTAGTGCAATCTCCTTGAGAACCAACCCAAGAAGGTTTTACCCTGGCCAGTAACATCTGCAGAGCAGATAAAGTCTCACTCGAGATGTTCAAGGAAGAGCTGTGGAAACTGAGTTTCCAGTAGTAGGAAGGGAAGATATGGCATCCATAACTTCAACAAGATAACTATCAGATTGCAAAACTAAGAAAGTCCTCATGATCCATCTACGCATCTACAAATCTAACAGATTATGTTATTCATTCATCGCAGCAGTGTTATCGCAACATTATCAACCATGAAACAACTTTAATAATCATTTAATAGAATTATGACAAAAGGAGGATAGAAAGAATCATCAATTTATTATGGAAACATCATTAAGTCATAACATATTCAACACACTTCCCATTGATATCGTAACAGATAAAAAATGAAAATAGAAGACAATATTCATGCAACAACCTTCACGTCATATTAATTCTGCAAGAGATCCAAAATAGATAAATATTCTCCATAGCAGGAGACTGTTTACATCCCAAAATTCAGTATTCGACATAGACAGATCACATATTTCCCAAAATGAAAGACTCAACAAGACCATAGACAGACCGCAACAGATCTCATCCTTCATACAATCCCACAATTGTGTCCTTTATGTCTCTTTACAATTGCAAAACTAGCTCTCTATATAGGCTTGCGCCTTTACATAAAAGGTCCACTTCTAACTAAATTCTAATCACTAATGACCTATTTCCATAAAACGTAAGCAATTAATACATTAAATATAAAAAATAATTATCTTTCCTCCCATCGCACCGATCTAGCCTTGCGTGGTGTCAGATGAGATTGCACAAATATTGCGATGCTGCACAACTCACTTACCCAAAACCCCTACCAACAATCCCCCATCACAGTCTTGTGGCTCATCCTTGAGCTAAGTTAGGTTGACAGGGTATATGCCGATGTCTTGTCCTTGAAATCTTCAAATTGTTGTGAGATCTCTTAAACCTAGAGCTAGAATTTTTTGGTCACACTTTGACAATTGAGAAAAGTATTCTACACAGGGTGTGCTTCCCCAGCCTTGATATCGACCATATTCTAATTTCTTACACCTCCTGCGGCATTGTGACTGCTTTCACAAGTAGCTTCCCTCCAAATTCTTGAAACTCATCCAATTGGGCACAACGCTTTTGTTGGCATTCTTGGGCACGAGAAGCTCTTTGTTGTAGGTCCTTCAATTCCTCAGAATGTGTGATCTACACCATGAGCAGCAATGCTCACAACAACATTTTCAATGTCATCAATTGTCCTTCAACTTCTTAGACCTGCATGGTCAACTGGTCGAGTTGTTTGTCCTATATGAAACTTTACCAAAACTGCGTCGCCGCCTCCATGATTGTCTTGGCCTCTTGCTCCATTGTTTCAAACTGGGCCGCTATCTCTTCGATAGTATCCTTCCATTCAGCAACCTGCTCTGACAGCATCTTTGGATGGACTAGGGCATTGAGCAAGAGGTTGGTGTCCTGAAGTTGCGAAATAACTTCCCCAAGTCTCTTGGCCATAGATACTGCAACAAGCTCAGCCGTGTTCTCGAAAATATGTTGACAAGCCTTATCAATAGCTTGCTTGACCTCACCAACACTTGCGCACATCTACTCCTTCCCAATGATGAGGCAGTATTGCACTGTCTTTAGCTCGATAATTTCCTCGATGGCCTTGTGCTACATCTCAGCCTATTCCCCCTTCAATGCAATGATCTCTTGTACCTTCTCTTCTACTAGCTACACCTTGATCTAATGCAACTCCTCTACTTCTTTCTGTAGCTTCTTAAATGTGCTCTGTGACTACACATATCCAGCAGTCAACTCCTTCTATCTATCCGCTAATTCCTAGGAGGAAACATGCTGCAGCTCCAGCAGCACTTGAGCCGGTCGCTTGTTCATATCCAAGGAAACGCTCTGGATTGATCGTAGTAACTGGTTCACTTCTTCACTCCCCACGTCGATCGCAGTTGGGGGAACTTTAACGTTCCTAGCCCACAACTCGATGCTGATCAACGGGACTTCCTGCACCACATGTCTCTTGGGTGTCTTCCTGGAAACAACATCAAAAATATAATTCACCCTATCTCTTACTGCAGTAAACTCTTCATGGTTGGACTCTCGGATCACTTGTGTCACAGCCTTAGAGGAGTTAGTAACCACTTTTATGAGCCGCTGCATGAAGCGAATAATTATTCACTCATACAATAATATTCACCAGAACACCTTGAATATTTGATAAGCCATAATGAAAGTATATATTAATGATAGGATATTACAAAATATCTCACCTTTAATATGGCTTGAGCATTTCATAATGAAGAGTTATGTCCCTTCACATTAATAGCTACTACTATAATAATTAACAATTATTATTTTATTTAATTATTATCCTATCTATGTTCATTACATTGCCACTCTCTTAGAAAGGATTTGTCCTCAAAGCCTTATAATGTTTCTGCATCATTTTTTGTGGTGTCGCAGCTGACGAGACATGTCGATACAAACTACTAAGATTTGAGCACAATTTTTGATATGTGGATGAATCAATCCATCCCAAATTGATTTGGTGTGGACTGTTGGCATTCCATACTGATATATCATTAGGAGATTTGATCGCATTGGTATCATTATCTTTTGACATTTCCCACTTTTGAGACCATCTGTTTTTATGGTGGGGGTGTCAATATGGAATTTTCATAATGTCTTTTTGTTTTACGAGTGTCATATTTTGAGCATTGATCTGAGCAGAAAGTTGTATTTTTGTCTCTTGAGGTTTTAAGGTTTCGTTCTGTATATTTTTCAACTTATTTTCTAACTGCATGTTATCATTTTGAAACTTCTTAATCACTTTTACATGTTCTTTTCTATCATCTTCAGACTTCTTAAGTTGTTCCTTAAGATCTTCGTTATCCTTATGATACTTCGATTTTCTTCTTGTTTTTCTAGCAGTTTTCCTTCAATGTCTTCTGTAGATTGTTATGTCTTCTAACTACTTTTCAACTTCTTAATTTTTGTGACTAGTGTCTTGTTATGATTACTTAATCTGAAAATTTCTTCAGAATGGCTTGATAAAACCTTGTTGATTTTTGTCAATTCTAACTTATGTGTCTTCTTACTGTCATCATACTGCTGCTAGAGTTTTTCTTTATGTTGTTTATGATAATGTAACTCTTCTTCTTGATTTTCTAACCTCATCCGGACTTGCGCCAATTCAGCATCTTTTTCCATGATGAGTTTATTTAGATGCTTTATTTCTTCTTCTAATTCATTATCGCATCCATATGGTAATTTGTTGTCCTTTTCTGACTTTCTGATATGGTCTTCTAGGTTTTGATTATGAATTTTTAAACATGATATTTCTTTATCCTGATTAATTAACATTTTCTTGTTATCTCTTATGGTTCATTCTAGCTGTCGATTTTGATTCCATAAGCGGTGATTCTCGTAATCTTTCCACTCTTTCAACCACTTTTACGTCTCAACCTCAGCTTGTAGATATTTATTGATCGCCTTGTATTGTTCTAACTCGTCTACTATTGTTTGTAGTTGTGCCTTCATTTCTGAATATGTAGTAGCCATTGTTTGTTACTATCTTTCTACTTCACTTTTGTCTTCTTTTCTTCTAGAAGGGTAGATACAAAAGCTGTAATAATTCTCAATATGTCTCTTTTGGAAAAAAAATCTTCGACTATTTCTTGTTAGGTCATATAACACCTTTTTTTTCCAAAAATAATTATTATTTTAATAAAATAATAATAATTATTATTATTATTATTTTTAAACTTAAGTTATATAAAATAATATATAACCTTTCAAATTCTAGTCCTTAACTTTTTATTTTTTCCAATACTTCCCCACCTAAGTTCAAATCTCACTTGCTTTTTTAGTAGCAATTATTATGCATTTTTTTTTTCCTTAAGTTTTGTAAAATGTGAGTAGATTGGGTGGTTGGGAGGAATGAGTGTTATCTTCCCCACCTAAGTTCAAATCTCACTTGCTCTTTACTTGTAATTATTATGCACTTTTATATTCAAACCCAAACCCACTTTAAGAAACTAGGTGTGGTTTCACTTTTACCCTCTCTTTTTTGTTTTACTTTAATATTTTCTTTTTTTAACTTTTCTTTTCTTTTCTTTTACCTCTTTTTGGGGGGGGGTTACTTTTACCTTTTTTCTTTTCTTTTCTTTTTTGGTTTTTTAAGGACAAAGCCCTAGTTTTTTAGGAAACCCAAATCTACACAAGGTGTAAATAATGTTGTCCAAGGTCTCTATAGCTCTGATACCATTGTAACATCCATAGTTGGATATTCTCAATTAAGTAATCTCTGAAATAACCCACATATCCGTAGAAAATAAAATACAAATAAATTGATAGATAAAAAGATGATAGGATGAAAGATTACTACAACGGTTGATAACCTTCCTATTAAATAAGGCTTGGGAATTGTAAATGAAAGGTCGTCTCCTTTCATCTTAAGTATAATTAATTGTGTTTATTATTAATTATTTAATTATTATATTTATTTATGTTCGTTACATTGCCTTCCCCTTAAGGGAATCTTTGTCCTCAAAGATGTATTGAAATTAATGTATTATTTAATCTATCATCTCAGGATTCCTTCCCTCTTTGTATTTTCGACATTTGAGGAGATCAGCCAATACGAGTTACGGATTCCCTGAGAGAATTGTCGCATCATATCTGATGTGGTCCATACCAGATCTATTTTTATCGGAGCTCTGAGATCATTTTGTGGGATTTTTCATCTCAATTGTTGCTTAGTATGTCGATATTTCGCATGTCCACATAAGTATTTTGTGAATATTCATTTTGACCCTGTCGTTGGTCAAAATGATGATTATAATTAGGATTTTTGTAAGGCATAGGTGTTGTTTGTTCTTCTTTATTTTGGACTGCGGCGAGGACTGTCTTTACTTCCTCGATTTGATTGTTGGATGCATTTTCCTAGATTTGTGCTTCTTGGTTCTCCCGTAGATTGTTGTGATTTTGAATCTTTTCGATTCTTTCATCTTGCGACTTTTTTAATTACTAGCTCCTTGATTTGATTCTGTAGTTCCTAATTATGATTATTTAGACACCGGTTTTCTTCTTTCTTTTCCAGCATTTTTCCTTCGAGGTCTTCACCAGAGTCTTCCCTCTTGCTATTGTTTTTGAATTTTTAAATTTTTGTAATCAATGTTTTGTTATGATTTCTTAATCTAGAAATTTCTTCAGAATTGTGGGATATTGTTTTATTACTCTTTGTGATCTCTGGCTTGTGTTATTTTTTAGAGTCACTATTTTGTTGTTGAATAAATTTTATCTATTGTCGATACTAGTCGACCACTGATTCTTGATCTGTTAATCTCTGTTGTATGTGTGTTAGTTCTTCATCTTTGTTATTAATGATTTTGTTCAATCATATTATTTCTTCTTCATAATCACTTATTTCTTTCTTTGTATCTTGATTTTTTTTGTTTCTAATCGAACTTACTTTCATCTTTTAATTTCTCAATTTGGGCCGACAAATTTTCTATATGATTTTTCTAGTCGGAAATGTTTTGTTCCTTGCGCTCTTTTTGCATATTATGTAATTTGATCAACATTTCTGATTTCGTATTTATGTCTCGCAATTCTTCATTCTCTTTTAGATAGCGCTTTAACTAGGCTTTTAATTTCTCTATTTGTTGTCACAAATCAGATTCCATATCTCGAATTTCTTCCACACTAGATGATGATGGTCTTCGATTTTTTTCGATTTTGTTTTCCTTTGACTATTTCTTCAACAATAATTGGTCTTCTTTGTTTGGTTAAATAACTTTTTTTTTCAACAATAATTATTATAAAATAATAATTTTTATAATTTTCTTTTTATAATAATAATTATTAATTAATTAGTTAATGTTTTTACAAACTATATATATAGTTTAATCTATATATATTTTTTAAATAATAATTAATTATTGTATTAATTATTATATAATAAAAATCTTTATTTTATTATTTTATATGATAAAACAAGAAATTGAACTATTATAAATATATTATAATAATTGAAATCAAAGCAAAACCATGTGTTTGTTTTAATAAACAAAATTAATCATACTTAAGATGAAAGGACATGACCTTTCATTCACAATTCCCAAGCCTTATTTAATAGGCGGGTTATCAACCATTGTAATCATCTTTCATCCTATCATCTTTTTATCCATCAATTTATTCATATTTTATTATCTATGGATATGTGGGTTATTTCAGAAATTACTTAATTGAGAATATCCAACTATTGATGTTACAGTGGTATCAGAGCTATACGGACCTTGGACAACATTATTTACACCTTGTGTAGATTTCGGTTTCCCAAATCTACACAAGTTGTAAAAAATGTTTTCCAAGATCTGTATAGCTCTAATACCACTGTAACATCGATAGTTGGATATTCTCAATTAAGTAATTTCTAAAATAACCCACATATCCATAGATAATAAAATATGAATAAATTTATAGATAAAAAGATGATAGGATGAAAGATGAATACAATGGTTGATAAACAACCTATTAAATAAGGCTTAGGAATTGTGAATGAAAGGTCATGTCATTTCATCTTAAGTATGATTAATTGTGTTTATTATTAGTTATTTAATTATTATATTTATTTATGTTCGTTACACTACAGTTGGTCCTGTAGTCCTGAACAGGTACTGCTGCCCACGTCATATTCTTGGCACCATTTGGCTCGGGTTTCCTCCCTGTGCTTCATCCTCAAGGTCCATTGACGACTCATTGTTAGATTCATGAACACTTAGTTCCTTTTGGATAGGCTCATTCGGGACATCAAGTGGCGGTCCTTGGAAAGTTCCTCTTGACTCATGTGGTTGCACCATTTAGTTGGCCATTCCTAAACAATAGCATCCAATTCTTCATTAGTAAATTTGTAGGCCAGAGGTATCCAATGCTTGTGGGGGTCACACCATGCTTGGATGTAAATGGAGTGAGGCGTGATTATGAACTGAATGAGCCGCTAATAATTGGTCGCTGCAAACTAGGATAAATGGGGAACTTTGATAGCTGTGGCTTACAGCACTTCCCAATATACCCAAAAGTGGATCATGCAGTCCACCTTCTGACTGGGCTCTACTAACCACCACAAATTCGGATAATGTACGCCATGGCACACCTTCACCACATCAAATTTCATCAGCTGATAATATTTGGGTTCCATCCATGCGACAAGCGAAATGAGAATTAACAGGAAACTGTAGGAAAATGGCTACCCAGCGTGAGAAGTAAGGGAATTGTCAAGCAACTGGTTGAGCAGAAAGAAGGATGAGTTCATCTACATGCCCTCTGCTCATTTTTGTGCATAGGAGACCACGCCCGAGTTGCACTGGACCGGTCGATTTCCCTGAAAAATCTTACTCGCCAAAATACACGCCCTAATATGTACCACTTGTCAATTAATGTTGTCAATATGATAGGCACAGTCATCACGCTGTAAGCCAAAGTGCTCCTTCAGCTACTTGGTAAGTGTCTTGTCAGTATCCATCCGATGAATATACTACGTCGAATCTTCCCCGTCCTTCGGCAATCCCATAATGCTCGCAATTAAGTCGACTATGACAGGAATGGGCTCATGCAACCAGAGCATCCCACCATGAAAGCGGGCCAAGAGTTGTTTAACACATGAATGGGATCCATTCAGTCACCCAAAGTGAGGCATATTGATGAGCCCCAATAATCTAGAGTTGTTCAACCCACTCACCCAAGGTTGAGGAATCTGCTGAATTGGTGCGCCAGGGACTATCGAAAATGATTCATAAGGCTCATCCCAGACATATTTAAGCAATAGCAAATCATGGTCCTCAAACTTCAACTTGATTAATGCATGGTTAATGTCTATTGAGAAAGTCATCCCTTCCACCAGCGGTGACAATTTTGGTGGATACTTATTATTCTTCATAGGCTTCCTTGGCTTCACTCCCAGACATGTAGGAGTGACATATCCCAAGATATCATGAACAGAGATGCCCCTGGGAATCACAGACTCTATAGCTCCTGAGCTTGATGGCCCAGTCTGTGCAATCCCCTCTTCTTGGTTTCTAGCCGAAGTGCGAGTGTGCCTCTTCTACGATGGCGTGGAACTGGGCTTTTGAGCCTACTGCTTTCTCTTAGGGATGGATGATGAGCCTACCGACATGCTTATAACTTATTCTTCGATGGTCATGGGATGAATGGGGGATTTCTGCTCGCTGGAAATCTCAATCTCTTTGGGGTCGCTCAGCATGCCTCACTCCCCAAACCTTACAATGCACTCGACGATTCTACACCTCTACTCTGCAACTCACCAGAATCTCACAACACAACTCGCACTCTGCTCAACACTCTACTCACTCAACTAAATTGTTTTGAACAATGCCTTCCTCCCGTGTCTCGCGTGCTTTTTATAGGCACCTCCCAATTCAAACTCATCATCACGTTGATCTGGCCTTGCGTGGTGTCACGAGAGCTTACACAGCTGGCGTGGTGCTGTGCAACTCACTTACCTGAAACCCCTTCCAACACTCTATATGTCCCTATATCTTGTGGAACTTAGATGAAGTGAAAATTGAAGTTCCCTCAAGCACTATACAATAAAAAAGTAACATGTATGAATTTAGATAACGAAAAAAAGGAAAGAAAGTATATTCCGAAACAAAAGGATGACAAAATAACAATACCAAAATGATAACCATCATTTTCATTCTCATCATTACTATCATCATATAATCACATACTTTTTTTTGTCATCATTTTCATCATCATAATCTTTATTAAAATTGAATATCAACAATGATTGTGTTACGAATATAAACATATAAAAAATAAAATAATAGTAAGATTTATAATTATTAATGAAAAAACATAATAATAATAAATATTAAGAGTTTTGACTCTTCGAAATATTTTTAATTTCCCTTTTAAGAGTATATATGGGAATTTTTATTTTGTAAATAATAAATTTGTTTTTAGCGTTTATCATGTATTGTGGGTTTTCAAATTATTGTGGGTTTCTGAATTGTGTCCATTTCGGGAGTGGTGGATAATAGAGAAGGACACAAGGTCTGATGGTATGGAGAGGAGTGGACTGGTGGAAGTGGTGGGAAGGAGAGGAGTGGAGCAGAAGCCTAGGAGAGTAGACTATGACTCTGATACTGGCTGAAATGAACACAATTTGGAAAACCACAATAATTTGAAAACTCACAATATTTGGTAAACGCTAAAATATAAGATTATTTTTTTTTTAAATGGCCATATCTATATATATATTCTTAAAATGGCCATAAACAATCATCGGAAGAGTTACAACTCTTAATACTTATTATTATTATGTTTAATCATTAATAACTATAACTCTTATTATTTATTTATTTATTATATGTTTATATTCGTAACATTTCTTTCCTCTTTAGAGATGCTTTGTCCTCAAATAATATTGAAGAAAAATAATTACACCGTGTACTTGTACTGTCATATATTTTTTGTTTTGCAATAGTTGATACGTGCTAATATTAACCTTTAAGCGTTGAACACAACTTCTTAAATGTAGACGAATTGATCCATCCTAATTCGATTTTTAGTGAAATGTTGCACTTCCATGATGAATTGTTATCTCGAGGCCTGATTGTGTTGGTATTAATGCTTTTTGTTGTTTTTTGTTGTCCTTTAAGTTAACATCTTTGATGATGTGGTTGTTGATAAAGAGTTCTTATTGTTTTTGTTTTAACATATTTATGTGCTTGTTCCTCAGATGAATTGTTCTCTTCTTGAGTTGTGATGTAGAGTGGATCTATGTTTGTTCCATTTTCCATAACTTGTACTTATATTCTTTGTTAGAATATCAAAAAAACCACGCCATCCTTGGGATATAATTAATTAATTATTTTTGGTTAATTTCGTATGTACTAGACTAGGTAGTTGGACTCCATACACCACCACTTTGTAAATGATTTCCACAAATACCCCAGGAACGCCTTGTATTGATTTTGGATAAGATCCTATGGACTTTATTGACTTCCCGTATTAGTAACTGCACCTTCTTGTCCTTTTATGCATTTAGACTACTTTTCCTACTTTTTTCTGTTAGAATAATCAACCCATAGTTAGCTACCTTAGACATTAATTAATCCATTTTTGTCTTATTTTCCTAGTTTCCATATTCCACCTTATGCAAGTTGTCATCTACACATCCATAGTGGTCAAACTTGCTAATTTTGAGTCATGGAGAGATTGGGAAAACTCTTGGAATCAAATCTGGTTTATTCCTGGACTCCCTAGCGCTTGTCTGCTTTTTTCTACTTTATTGTCTGCTTTTTTAGTGCTTTAAGGCGATTGGGAAAGTTTGACTAGGTGAGGTTAACTTGTTTTTTGTCATCCACGTGCTCTACTCTTTTCTCCTATGAAAATCATGTATGAGTTGTCCTTCCATTACCGTTTAGCTTGCCTAATTGATTTTTCCAATTCGCGAGCTCCTTGACAGTTTTGGAAACTGCTTTATGCACCTATGGGGGATTTGCTTAGATTTAGTAAGCCTGCTTTTGACTAGATTTGAATGGCATCTTCATGCATTTGAATCCCTCATGTAATTATTTATTGTGGCAGCCTATGAATTCACAGGGTTGGCTATTGTACACTTATTCAATACAGTTTAGTGTTCAGCTCCATATTCAGTCTCTTTTGTGAGTAATTTTGCATGTGTAATTGGCAATTGATGTGAGTGTAATTGTTCTAACACTGGGTTCAATTTCCACATGGTATCAAATCCTTTGTATATTTATTTATCTCCTTCCAATTTATTTTGCAGGTTTGACATCATTGACAGGGAGCATTCTACTGCCTGCCGGGACAATTTTTGAGCTATGGATCAATCTCAGAAGATCATATTGACTCCATTTAACTTATTTGAATGGAAAGCAGAGATGGAGATACTGTTGAGAGTGAAATGCCTCTATAGAGTGACTATGGAAATAGAAGCAGATCCCAATGCAGCTGTAGAGAAGATAAAATGGCACAACAGGAGGGATGAGGCCTATGGTCTCTTGTGTCTGAGTATATCCAGAGACCTCTTTTTCCATATTGATGGATTGACATCACTGAATGAAGTATGGGAGAAGATTTTTTATCTTTTTGGAAAGACAGATGAGATGAGGGGACATCAAATTGAAAATGAACCGATCTCCCTGAGTCCAAATAGCTTTGAATCCCTCGAACTCTATTTCTCCAAGTTCAAAGCACTTGTTTTGCAGCTAAAACAATGTGGGATTGAAAAGAAGGATTATCAGTTGGTCTTGGCCATACTCTCGAAGCTTGGCCTTAACTATTTAGTGTTTTTTTTTACCTTCTATGCCACAAAGTTGATAGCTTGAACCTGGAAGATGCCTAGCCTTGCAGATTTCATGGAATCTCTCACACAAGAACAAGATAAGTTGGTGATGATGGGAACCATCAAACCATCCAAAGACCAAGGTCTGGTTTCTGGAGATTCTAGGGTGGATTCAAAAAGAAAAAAGAAAGCTAAAAAGCCACCTGAGCAAAAGAGAGACAAGAACAAGTCTCCGGAGGAGCCTCAAGGTTCCAAGAAGAACTACCAGAAGAAGAAGAACAAAGGAGAAATGAGCAAGTGCGCATACTGCAGTAAGGGAAATCATTTTGAGAGCTCCTTCATGAAGAAGCAAATAGACATGCTGACCCAAATCTTGGACAAGAATGGCATCTCCCTTCCAGACAGCTCAAAGAAGAGGGAAGGAGGATCAAGTTCAGAAGACAAAGAGAGAGTTCATGCATTGGTTGCTGGCACATCAAGATCACCTAGTTTCATCATTGATTCTGGAGCTTCAAGACATACGGTTTTGACCAAGGAGGCATTCACCTCACTTGACATGTCGAAAGGTCCACCAATAGTACTGGGAGATGACTCTCTCACTGAAAGTTTGGGAAAAGGGAGGATTGATCTTGATCATGGTAAGTTCAACAATGTGTTGTATGTTCCAGGTCTTGCCTCTAACCTCTTATCAGTTATCATATGAACCACAGAGGGTCTCCAAAGAAGGTCATATTTTCCCCTGATGAAGTTGAGATCACTGAGATATCAAGTGGTAAAGTCATTGAAAAAGGAGTTGCAAATCATACTTCGAAGCTATACATGTTCTCACACTTCCTACCCTACTCAAACCCCTCTGCTCTTCTGATTCATGCTAACGAGGCAAGCAAGATTTGGCATGAAATATTTGGCCACCTAAATTACAAGTATCTTTCTGATCTTAGTGAAAAAGAAATGGTCATAGGGTTACCCAAGATAAAATTGTCCAAAGGATTCTATCAAGGTTGCATCCTAGGAAAACACCCAGAGCATAAATTTGAGAGAGCTAGTCATGAGAGAACCTCTGCACCCCTTGAGTTGATCCACAGTGATGTTTTTAGCCCATTCCTTCATATGTCCATGAGACAGGCCAAATATGCATTTAATTTCATAGATGACTTTTCCAGGTATTGCTGGGTTTACTTCCTAAAACACAAGTCTGAAGTTTTTGGCCTCTTCAAAGTCTTTAAGGCTTTGGTTGAAAACCAGTCTGGGAGGAAACTCAAGGTCCTCAGATCTGAAAATGGTGGTGAGTATGTCAAGTCTGAGTTTATTCAATATTGTGTAGATGTAGGTATTCAGATGCAGCATTCTATCCCTTACACACCACAGCAGAATGGTGTTGCTGAGAGGAAGAACAGATCACTAAAAGAGATGGCAACCTGCATGATGGAGGCTAAGACTTTTCCACCAAAGTACTGGGCCGAAGCTATAAACTATGCAGACTATATCCAGAATAGGGTGCCTCATAAACAGCTTGATGGTATGACTCCTTTCAAAGCATGGATTGGGCACAATCCAGATGTGACCCATTTTAGGATTTTTGGCTCAAAGGCTTGGGCTAGAATTCCAACAGAAAAGAGGAAGGCTTTGCAGCCCCAAATCCAAGAGTGTCTATTTTTTGGGTACTCTGAAGATTCAAAAGGGTACAAGCTGATAAATTTGAGCACAAACAAAGCCTTCATTGAAAGGTGTGTTCAGTTTCAAGAAGAACCCCCAGCAGCAGTGGAAGTTGGAGAAGCCTCTTCACCACCAAAACCTCTGAATGTAACTGAAGAGATTGTTGAACATGCTGATTCTGATATGTATGATAGTGATGATTTTATTGCAGAT
This sequence comes from Pseudotsuga menziesii, assembly GCA_001517045.1. Lineage (NCBI taxonomy): Eukaryota > Viridiplantae > Streptophyta > Pinopsida > Pinales > Pinaceae > Pseudotsuga > Pseudotsuga menziesii. Next base: position 278,085 of record LPNX011115529.1, on the reverse strand, counting down.
CCTAACAGCCCTACAAGGCCAAAATGGGCATCCAACACCATTCATGCAGCTGGAGAGCTAGCTGGAAATCCTAATGACCCTAAGAGGACTAGATCTCAATTTGAGAGTGCTCTATGCATGAAAGATCCTATGTTTGCTAAGAAATGATATATGATGGTGGAATCAGATCCTCAAACATATGAATATGCAACAAAAGATCCAATATGGCAAGCCTCCATGAAGGAAGAGTTCAGCTCACTCCAGAAGAGAAACACTTGGGAGCTGGTAGATCTTCCCCAGGGAGGAAGCTAGTTCAGTGTAACTGGGTGTACGAGACCAAATTTGCTGCTGATGGTTCACCTCTGAAGTACAATGCCATATTGGTAGCCAAGGGCTACTCACAAGTTCATGGAATAGACTACAATGAGACCTTTGCACCAGTGGAAAAGATGGACACCATCAGGATAGCCTTAGCCATTGCAGCTTCAAAGCAATGGGAGGTACATCACATGGATGTAAAGTGTGCCTTCCTGAATGGAGATCTCACTGAAGAGATATACATGTAGCAGCCTCATGTATTTTCTACTAACCCATCTCTTGTGTGTAGGCTAAAGAAGTCATTGTATGGGCTTAAGCAAGCCCCAAGGGCTTGGTATGCCAAGATTGATAGATTTCTGCTATCACTGAATTTTGTTCGATGAAAATCAGATCCAAATATCTATTTCAAGTTGATTAATGGTTCATCAATGATCATTGTGTTATATGTTGATGACCTTCTCATTACAGGAAGCTCAAAGGATGAAATTGCTTCCTTGAAGGGTGCAATGAACCAAGCCTTCTCCATGATAGATTTGGGGCTATTGAGCCAATTCTTTGGGCTTGAAATAGCTCAAACCAAAGATGGAATCAAGGTGCACCATTCCAAGTATGCCTTGTATTTTCTGAACAAATTCAAAATGAAGGATTGCAAGCCAAGCAAGACTCCTTTCCTTTCACTAGTGAAGCTTGAAGAAGTTGATTCTTCACCTATGGTAAACAATACACTGTATAGGAAATTGATTGGATGTTTGTTGTATCTTACACATACTAGACCTAATATTTCTTATGTAGTACATGTGGCTTCTAGATACATGGATCAGCCTCATGAGATCCATTGGAAAGCAGCCAAAAGGATCCTTAACTTTGTTCAGGGAACAAGGACACATGGGATCTTCTATAAAGCTAAATCTGATCTTGATTTGATTGGGTTTATTGACAGTGATTGGGCAGGTGATAGCACAGACAGAAATTAAACATCAGGATATGTGTTCATGCTTGTAGAAGGGCCAATCAGCTGGTCAAGCAAGAAACAGAGTGCCATTGCACTCTCATCTACAGAAGCAGAGTACAGAGGAGTTGTAAATGCAGCAACTCAATGTTTATGGTTGCAGGGGTTACTTGGAGAGTGTGGATTCGAATTAGAATACTCAACTACTATCTACTATGATAATCAGAGTACCATTCGAATCTGCAATGATCCAGTTTAGAAGCAGAGAACCAAACACATTGAGATCCATATGCACTACATCAGAGAGCTTGTGCATGATGGCACCATTCATCTACTCTTCTGTTCATCTTCAGAACAAGTAGCTGATATCTTCACCAAATAATTTTGTGAGAAGACCTTCAGCAATCTCAAATCACTGATGGGGATTACTGATCATGCTGTGAAGCATGAGTGAAGACAAGATTTCCAAATTTTGTTTTACATTCCATGTTTAAGGGAGGATTTTCCCACTGGGTTTTTGCCTCTTTCCTTGGTTAAATGGACATGCAGTATGTAAAGGGTGACTAAGCCTTGTTGCTAGGCCCTATAATTTTCTGATATATTACTCATAAGTCAGGCTTAAGGGGGGGTGTTAGAATAATCAACCCATAGTTAGCTACCTTAGACATTAATTAATCCATTTTTGTCTTATTTGCCTAGTTTCCATATTCCACCTTATGCAGGTTGTCATATACACATCCATAGTGGTCAAACTTGCTAATTTTGAGTCATGGAGCACTTGGGAAACCTCCTAGAATCAAATATGCTTTATTCCTGGCCTCCCTAGTGCCTGTCTGCTTTTTTCTGCTTTATTGCCTGCTTTTTCAGTGCTTTAAGGCAATTGGGAAAGTTTGACTAGGTGAGGTTAACTTGTTTTTTGTCCTCCACATCCTCCACTCTTTTCTCCTATGAAAAGCATGTATGATTTGTCCTTCCATTACCTTTTAGCTTGCCTAATTGATTTTTCCAATTCGTGAGCTCCTTGACAGTTTTGGAAACTGCTTTATGCACCTATGGGGGATTTGCTTAGATTTAGTAAGCCTGCTTTTGACTAGATTTGAATGGCATCTTCATGCATTCGAATCCCTCATGTAATTATTTATTGTGGCATCCTATGAATTCACAGGGTTGGCTATTGTACACTTATTCAATACAGTTTAGTGTTCAGCTCCATATTCAGTCTCTTTTGTGAGTAATTTTGCATGTGTAACTGGCAATTGATGTGAGTGTAATTGTTCTAACACTGGGTTCAATTTCCACATTTTCAGTGGATGAGGTAAATCTAGTTATCTAGGCAACTCCTATCTTTTGTGGTCAACCCATCCTCCATTATTTTCTATCCATTTTCACTTATTAGTAATTTTTTCCATCACTCATTCATGCTTTATCTAATTCGTGAGCTCTTGGACTGATTTGGAATGTGCTTTAATAACCTATGGGGGTTTTCCATATTTGATAATCTTGTTTTATGAGCTACCATGAGTTGTCTCGTTAGCAAATCGAATTTTCATATCAAGCATATACTATTTATGTACACTATTGTTAATTAACAATGCATGGAATATTCTCCAAATATTCTTCACTTCTCATATGTTCAGTCTCATTATTCCTCTCTCTATTTTTCTTGTGCATCTCTGTGAGAAATATCTTTTGGAGATAGATCCACCTGATGAATATATACTTGGTATCTGATCATAGGATATCAAATCTCTACATGGTATCAGAGAAAGGTTTATAAATCTATCAAGATCTACGTGATAGAAAGGAGCTGAAGCTATCAACACTCTACATCTCCAAGAGTGCATTGGACATTCAATCTCTCTATGAAGAAGAGTTTTATTGATCTTACAAAGTATTTTTTCAAAGTATCTTTGTGCATGTTGCAGAGAGAATATCCAGTAGCACAACAACAAAAACAAAATCTATCTACCTTTCACTTTGATTTAGAGTCATTTCAACTATCATGAATGGAAATCCAATATTAGCATTGTATTTCAAAGTAAGGGTCTCTATAGAGTTTCTATGGCTTTAGAAAATGAGCCAAATGTTGTTGTTGAGAAAGAAAAGTGGCATAATCAAATGGATGAAGCCTATGGATTTCTTTGTTTCTCAATTTCTTCGGATCTTCTTTTTCATCTTAATGGTTTGACCATTCCAGACCAAGTGTGGGCCAAACTTGAGTATCTCTTTTGAGTACATAAGAGCACATCAATTGGAGAACGAGTTAATCCCATTGAGTCCAAGTACTTTCAAATCTATTCAAGTTTTCTTCACCAAGTTCAAGTCGCCTATTCTTTTTCTCAAGCAATGCAGTATTAACAAGAAGGAAGAGCAATTGTTTCCTTCAATCCTTTCAAAATTGGGTCCTACTCATTTTTTTGTCAACTTCCCATGCAACTAGGATTTCTATTTCAAATTGGAAAGTACCTTCTTTCAGTACATTCAATGTTTCACTTACTAAATAGAAAGAAAAATGTGTTCATATGGGAGATCTTAAAACCTCCAAAATCAAATACCATGCTCTTGTAGTTCAAGGAATAAATAATTCAAAGTCAAAATAAAATCAAAAAGTGAAAAATAAGAAGCCAAAGTTAGATGTTGAAGATGAAGGTTCAAATCCTACTTACAAGGGTTCAGATTCCTTGAAGAAAGCCAAGAATAAAGGGAGCTCATACAAGTGTTCCTATTACATCAAATGCAGTAACTCTGCTAAAAATTGTTTCAATAATAAAATGGGCATCATTGCTATCTTGCTTGAAATGCATAACATTGATGTAACAAATTTTTGAAAGAAGAATGAACCAGACAAGCCTATTGAATCCCTAGAGCACTGTCCCAAGGTAATAAAAATTATTATTTGAGTGATTTATTTAAATAATTTTCTCAATTCTCTGATCTAGATTCACTTTATGATATATCTAAATTGTAAATTTCAGTTTCTTCCTTGGATATATTCCCTATGAGTTCACTAGAGCCATCTCCCAATACTTGTATTTTTTCACTAGTTCCTAACATATATTTATCTATCTTCTCCTCACTCCATTCAAATTATTATGATTCTGATTTATAAGTAAGTTTTAAAGATGATATGTAGGTTATGACATCATCCATACCATTTACCCATTCTTTGAATAACCCTAAGGCTATATAAATCCCAAGTTCACTAGTTGATTCCTTCTTTGATTCCTATGTAGCATCAGTTGTTTTTGTTGGTTTCAAGTCTTGTTTATCTTTCATTGGTTGGTTAGCCATTCCATTAGTAATATTTCAAAATATATTACACATGTTTGGATCTGTTATAAAACTTTATGATTCATATTTCAAGTCCATATACCATTCAAATTTACTCATCCATCAATTTTACCCATTTGCATGTCCTTTTCCTATTGCAGCCCTGTATACTCATGGAAACACTATCCCTATACATTTTGTTACTCCTTATGATAATAATTATGATGTTTCAAAGTCTCTTAAGCATCATTTCGAAATTGGGTAGGTGCTACATCAGTTTGGAAGGAGTATATATGGTACAGTTCATCATTTTGTAGCTATATAAGAAAATGATTTTATTGAGATTTTTACTCTTTAGGAAGGAGTACGCACAAATATATTTTCCTTTACTGATTATGTTTTCATATAAAAGTATGTTGGAATGAATAACAATTCATATAATTCTACTCCATCATTAGATGATGAACTAAAAGGAGAATCTCCACTTGATTTTCCAGAGGCTACATTAATGATTTATCCCATGATCATGGAGTTCACAACGTCTTCAACAAATTCTTCAGCAAGAAGCAGTTCAATTAGCTCATACAAGTGAAGAAAAAGAAAAAGTGAATACAAGTTTTTCATTTCAATGCGATGTCCTTTTAGAGGGAGGATTTTCCTGTGTGGGTTTTCCTCTTTTCTTAGTTTTTGCACAAAATAAATTGTAAAGGGTGACGATAGCCTTGTTGTTCAGCCCTATATACCTATATAATTGTGATATTTTCTCATATATTCCACCATAAATTCAGGATAAAGGGGGGTGTTAGAATATCAAAAACCCACTCCATACATAGTATATAATTAATTAATTATTTTTGGTTAATTTCCTATGTACTAGAATAGGTAGTTGGGCTCCCTACACCACCACTTAGTCAACACTTTCCATAAATTCCCTAGGAGTGTCTTATACTTATTATGGATAATATTTTTCCTACTTTATTAGCTTCCCATATTAGTAGCTGGGCCTTCCTGACCTTTTCTTCCTTTAGACTACTTTTCCTTCTGTTTCAGTTGATAAGGTAAAGGTAGTTAGCTAGGAAACTATTACCTTTTGTGGCCAACCCATCCCCCATGATTTCTCTCTAGTTTCCACAATTAGTAATATTTTCCATAATTCATCATCTCTCACTCATGATTTATCCAATTCATGAGCTCTTGGACTGATTTGGAAAGTGATTTATTCCCCTATGGGGATTTTCATATTCGATAAGCCTGCTTTATGAGATGGCATGAGTTGTCTCCTTAGAAACTCAATTTTTCCTCTCAATGATGTATTATTTATGTATACTATTGTTGATTAATAATAGAATATTATCCAAACATTCTTCACTTCTCTTGTGTTCAATGTCATTATTCCTCTTTTTATTTTTCTTTTGCATATTCGTAAGAAATATCTTTTGGGAATAGATCCACCTGCGTAATATATACTTGGTATTTGAGCATAGGTTATCAAATATCTACATTCTTGTGAATTTTGAAGTCTCGTTCTGGATTTTCTCTAATTTGTATTCTAACAAGTTGTTATCAACTTGAATCTTATTAAAATTTTCTTCTTGTAACTTTCAATCATCCTTTAAATTCCTAATTTGTTCTTTTAGATATTGACTATAAGTCTTAAGGTGGTGATTTTCTTCTTCTTTTTCCAATAGTTTTCCTTAAATACCTTCATTGTCTCATTGCAACTTTTGAATATTTTTAATTTTATTACTTTTGCAAGTAGAACTTTATTATGATTCCTTAGTCGAAAAAATTCTTCAACATTAGCAAACAATGTTTTATCAATATTTGTTATATCTATATTATGCTTGATGTTATTGCCAAGTTTTTGTAACTAGACTTCTTATATTTGTTGATGATGATGATAGTTCTATAATTCTTGATCTACTAATTTAGTTTTGATTTCTGCAAGTTTCTCATCTTTATCCATGAGTATTTGGTTCAACCATTTAGTTTCTTGTTAGTGCTAGACAATTTCCTTCTTGATATATTGTCCTTGTATATTCTATCTAGAATGCTTTTCATTTATTAATTCATCAGTCTAAGTAGTTAATTTCTCAATATGTGTTTTTAATTAACGATTATCCTGCTATGTTAACACATTAAGAATATGCATCTTCCCTATATAAAATTGTAATTGTTTATTGATCAATTTATAATGTCCTAACTTAAAAATAATTCATATCATTAAAAACACACACATTTATTTTTATAAATAATTCATATCATTAAAAATAGTCATTCTATTCGATTGTGATAATTTTTTTTCTATGTGATCTTGAAACCCCTTTCTGAATATAATTTATGATGTGCCTGAATCCATTCAATTTCAAACTCTTGGTGATGGTTCATGTAACATGGTTGCACAACCAGGAACCTATCGTTGACACTTGATCATGTCCTCACCTGAGTCATAGGAAGGTCCATTTTTGAAATCAATTGCACCACCACATCGAGAAACATACTCCTACTTAGATATGGAAATTATAGAGTAAACCACCATTAGACTCTCCACTGATCATGTTGTCGTAACTATTTCATCTCCAGTGATAAAATACCGAGTCTTTAATCACTCACATATGTGTTAATGGTTAGTGTTCTCTCTCCACCTAATGACCAATCTAACGGGAGATCATGGAAATCTTTATTTTTATATTTGGAATACCATATTTAATTAGCATATTTGTAATTTTATATGGATAAATGGACTAACTACGTCGTACTGAAATAGCATGTTAGTATCATAAGATTAATGTTTTATATTTTGATCAATATCATGTGTTCTTATTTTGAATTTAGGATCAATCAGTTCAATCAATATGTATCAATTCGTGAAAGGGATTTTCCATGGATATTCCATATTTTCCTAAGGAAAAGCAGATCCTGTTGCGGTAGACTAAGTCTTCTAGCTTATTTTAGGAATGATAGAATCATAAAGTTAGAGTCCCTTGATTCTTGAGACACCAAAGAGGCTTCGTTATTCTCTTGGAAATGACAGGGATAACCTTACAAAAGGTCTTAAATGAAAAGGGCTAAAGTTATATTGTATGGGACCCTCAACCAAATATTTTGAAATGGATTGACAAATCCCCTCGATACTGACTCGCAAGTTATCTTTCTAATATTCTCCTCCTTAGAGGCAGGAGATTCACTATCAATTTCATACCTGAAGAGAAAGGTCAATATAAGTTGTTGACTCCTGGGAAATCCTATAAACAAATAGTAACACTTGTTTATTTGTTTATGAGTTGGTATTGTCTCCAGATTAATAAAATCACCTAAAAATTTCATAGGAAAGCTTTAGAACCTTACTAAAGCATACCCAGCATGTCTACAACATCACCATCCATAAAACAAAATGCATATTATGTATATAGATACTGAATGGTTAAAGCTTATATTTCATTTTTATTATTTTCCAAATCAATATTGCATTACATACTTATCTCTATTGGAAAAAAGAAAAAAAACTTGATAAGGACCCCCCCAAAATTTCCTATAACACTAAACTTAATATTTGCATCATAGGAACCATTCCTCCATTTAACAACCCCCTATTCTTCAGAAAGCAAGCAACAACTTCTAAAATAAGAAAGATGCTAACTACTGAGATATAAAAGTGAATCATCCTAGCAATAATCAAATTTTCTATTTCACTATAGAATAAACAGTACAGGGAACCGATTTGCTTCGTCACAAGATTGCAAAATATAATGACTAGAGTCATGATATAATGGCTTGACATAGTCTCCAATTTGATAGGTGGTCCCTCAAAATGAATATTATGCCAAATAAGATATATATATGTATCTATATATATATATGT